>SKCR01041012.1:0-114635 GCA_019454045.1 Zanthoxylum bungeanum
TGGTGATTAGATTTTGAGTTTGAAAATGAATTTCAAACTCGTGATCTATCCTTAGGATTTATACGAACCCTAGATAGGCTTAGAATGGATTGGGATGTTTCTAATGAGTTCAAAATTCAAACTCATGAAGATGGGATACAAAAAATTCAAAATTTGAATTTTCATATCTGATGCAATCATCTAGCCTTTTGCAAGGGCCAAAATTCTCCAAGTTCGGTTTTTAGCTTACTATGTGCACCCTAATCCGATTCCAAGTACACCCAAGCTACTATTGATCAATTTTAAATACTCTTACACTTTAAATGATTTAGACAATAATCAAACATATTGAAAATCATTTTCAAACAATTATCACAACAATCACACATGTTACAATTGTTAATTTTGCATATTTACCACTGACTCTATATATTGTTGTGTGTGACTTATTGGGTTCCCCTTAAATTAGACATAAGATTGAATCACGGTAATTTAATCGAACATAAATTACCCTGCAATGATATTTGTCATATGCTTGTTCTAATTTTAATGATTAATGTTAACATATAGCAATATGCCAAGGTCACCAAATGATAATGAATGATAAGAACCCATTCCATATACAATTTCCATATGATAAAATATCTCACCTCGCTATATCCCCACCGAATAACGTAGAATATGGATAGTATCTGCCCTTACTATCAAAGGTATGATGTTGATATATTCGTGATTGTGCTAATCCAATAATCTCATGTAATAAGATTCTTCCACTATGGCCATAATCTTAATGCAGTAATCATATATCAACCCCCGTAGTGTGATATGACTCATAACTAAAAGCTATCCATGAGAGTTGGTGATTCTATGTTGCATCTTTATAATCTTCACACATCAACAAGTAACCCAATCACACCCTATGATTGGCTCTGTGAATCGGGGAATGAAACAATCATATATATATATATATATAACCTATCACTAGGAACATTTAGAAGTAAAGATTCTCATAAGGCGTCAAAGCCATCACTTGTTACTTCAAGAACTTTATTATATATAAAAATCATACATACATACATACATACATATAGACCTGGCCAAGGTTCCGGTTCTGAACCGGTGGAACCGGACGGTTCCAGTTTCAACCGGTTCCGGTTCCGGTTCCGGAACCGTAATTAACCGGTTCGGTTAGGGTTTTGACCCTAACCAAACCGGGTTCCCCAATGGCTTGGAACCCTAAAACCATTTTCCGGATTTTTTTTTTTAAATTTTAATAATAATTTTTAGAGAAATAGTAATGAAATTTAAAATTTTAATACTAAAACATGAATGCCCACACCCAAATCATTTTTATAACCAACTATTGGTTATTGATTTTTCATATAAGCGATGTGAGACACAATAGCCAAGTAACAAATATCCCACATCGCTTATATGAAGAAAGCACTAGCCAATAGTTGGCTATAAAAATGATTCTATAAAAATAATGTGATAGTCTGAAAAAATATTACGATAAAGGGGCCGTTTTGGTATAGAATTTTTTTTTAAAAAAAACGGAAGGGGAACCAGAACTGTCCGGTTTGGTTCTCGGTTCGGAAGGTTGTTAAAGGCGAGAGGCGCATCGAGGCGATCAGAGCCAGAAAAGCGAGGCGCGAGGCGCGAGGCGCATGTTTATTAATAATAATTTTAAATTTGTAATATATGCTTCAATAACTTGTAAATATAAAAAAATAAATAAATAGATAATAATATTTTGACATATATTCTATTTTTATATTACTTCTACTTATCTAATTCATAGTACTTGACAAAATATGCGCAGATCAAAACTTCGAATTCAAGAAAATGAAAAATAACAAGCATTAAAAAAACATCTACTGAAAAAACATAACTGAAAAAAAGAATCTTAAATAAAGAAAATATAAAAGAAAGAATCGTAAATAAAGAAAATGGAAAAAATAAAGAAAAAAGATGAAGAAAGAAACAGAGCTAAAAAAAGTTAAAAAAAAAAAGAAATGTAAAAGAAAAAAGAAATACAAATGTAAAAGAAAGAATTGTAAATAAAGAAAATGAAAAAAAAATGAAGAAAGAAATAGAACTGAAAAAGGTAAAAAAGAAAAATAAAACATAATTATAAAAGAAAAAAGAAATACAAATGTAAAAGAAAGAATCGTAAATAAATAAAATGGAAAAACAGAAAAAAGATGAAGAAAGAAACAAATTTGGATAAAAAAAAGTAAAAAAACTGACAAAAAAACCAAAAAACCATGATGAGCGCGCCTCGCGCCTCACGTCGCCTCGCTGGAGTCGCCTCGCCTCGACCAGTTGGATGCGCATCGGCGATCGCCTCGTGCCTCTTGCCTCGAGGCTTGCCTCAGTGCGCCTCTAACAACACTGTCGGTTCCACAATAGTGTGGAACCAGAACTGAACCGAAATTATCCGGTTCGGTTCCGGTTTCACACTTGTGGAACCGGGAACCGTTCGGTTCGGTTCTGGTTCAAAACCGAACCAAACCGTTGGCCGGCTCTACATACATATATATATATATATAATGATTATTGATTAATGTGAATTTACAAATACATGTACATAAAGCCACCTACAAATTAGGTATAGGGCATATTCCCAACAGGACTTGAACCATGGATCATGTCCATATAATGGTTTGAAGGTCACCAAAGGTACCATCAAGCCAACATCAGGAAATGAAATAGTCGGGAATTTCGAGTAACTGGCCAAGCCGCTAAAGTAGCTAAAATAGTGATAAATCTTGTCAGTAAAATGGGTCTTATGGAAAGTCCATCTATTCCCAGCCGCCAGTTAAAATCAGGGAAAACATATTGGATTGAGAGGTGATGCCTATGCCTCTTCTTTATCGATAGGATTCTCATCATTTGCAGTCTCCGACGAAGGAGACAAGGGCGAGGTTAGCGTCATCTATACTCAACCTCCATTCATCATTAGTCATCTTAATCCGCTTTTTCTATTCACTAGTACAATGCGTTCTACAACTAGCAACCCTTTTACTAATACTAGCAAGGGAAAACGCTTGCCTGCTACTTGGCTTGATAGTATCTTTGGTAGCCTTGAAGCCATTATATAGATATGATCTATGGTTCAAGTCCCACCCTTCACATTATATGAAATAATAATGTAGGGTAGGCTATATGTCCAATAACCACTCACGTGAGTAAGGCTCCCTATAGGACAAAACCATGTGGGACTGTTCCAGAGAGCACCTCCTAGACACCTTTGCTGAGTCCCAAAGCGGACAAATGGTCTCGTGGGAATGAGAGTCGCATAAAAGTACCGTCAAATGTTGAACACAGAGAAAAGACAAAAATAGCACAAGGAAAAGAAATTAGAGCCAAAAGAAGCAGAAAGAGAGGAATAGAAGAAGATAAAGCCAACCAAGAGCGGTAGTAAGAGAGGAAAAATCCCACACTGGTGGTTTGCTAAAACACAGATCTCTATTTTCAAAATTCAAGTCTAGTCTAGTCTGTAAAGAAACGAAAAACAAAAAACAAAAAACAAAAAACAAAAAACAAAACAAGACCACTATTTATAGTGCCAAACCCTAATCATTTTTAGGGATAAAACATTTTCCAATAATTAAATAAAAACTCCCTAAATTAAAATAATGCTGATAATAAAACAAATTTGTAATTAAATATCTCATCACTTTTTATTTGATTGTATTCCATGGTTCTAGGTATATGGATGGAGAATCTCTAATAGCTGAAGATGAGAAAGTTGTGGTAGAAAAGCTTCTTGCTTATCACCCAAATTCTGAAGATAAAATTGGATGCGGGCTTGATTCTATTATGGTGAGTTCTAATTTATGGTATTTAATATAAATTCTCTTTTCAGTCAAGCTATTGGAATGAAACCATTGTCCTCACATGTGTTCACCGTCATCCATCATTGATTCAGTCTGCTCTTGGGGATTTAGGAATTGGTCATGGATGGTAATATTCGAACATCTTTCTTTGTGTAATTTTGCACGACTCCATTATGCAATCTATCAGTTATGTGTCATGCCAAAGGCCTTGTTCATAGAGTGGATGATAGCATGCTAAAGTATTGTTTAACTCCTAAAATGTTATGATACGCTGAAGTGAGGTTGAAATAATTGCTTCAGACTGATAAGTTGAATCCTCAGGCAACTTTACTGTGCATCCACAAACATAAATCACTGAATGTATTTGTTTTTCTTCAGATTCAATTAGGCCACTTGAGCATTTTCAAGGTGTAATTGTAGACTATTGGCTGTCAAGTACAAAAATTATTTTAATCTTTGCTCATCTTCTGTTCAAATTGAGACTATTTGAGAACAGATCACACTGCGTTATGCCTGACAAGTATGTCTGTGGTAATGGAATTGATGGTGGAATTTGTAATAATGACTTGAGAGATGGTTTTAAAATGCATTAGGCCTGTCAACCTGGCATGGTGAGTGGTTAACTTATTTCAGCCTAGATCAGCTTAGCATTCTCATATTATGTATATCATACGTACTATGCTCGGTTCATCTAGTAAACAAGCCTGGTTGAGAGCGCAATCACAGGGCACAATCAAAACACTAGTACCATTCTAACAGATGTGATGATTCACCTCTAGGTTTCGTTGTGTAGAATAACTTTAAATCAGTAAATATTAGAAATGAGATACATAGACACGCATAAACTTGCAGTTAATTTGGATCAGTCAAACTCTGGAATAGTCTGGATGATGACAATTTCAAATAAAGGTTAGCTCAATCTCTCTTTGTGGGGGTTGGGCTAGCTCAGCCCAATTGACAATCCTAGTGTGCACATTGTTTAGAACAATTTAGGTACACAAGTTGGCAGTTTAGATCCAAAAGTCAGTTTGGTTCATCTTTGACTTCTAGGTTCAAATTTTCTTTGAATTCCAATGTTTATGAGTGATTTTTTTTCCGACCAACGTGGGGTAGAAACTTTTCGACAAATGTGATTGACATTTATAATTTATTCACAGATAGTGGTCATTAGCATTTGTTGGTTTTCTTGACATTGATTGCTAGATCCAGTGGATGTTTTTCTCAGTGGTAACTAGCATGTAGATCTGCTGGCAAAACCTTTGACTGCTGTCTCACCTCCATCACTTCTTATATATGTTTTCTCTTCCTTATATGACTTGGTTCACATTTTGGCATTTGTTATAAACAGAACTGATTATTGTATTATTGCTGGCAATGTAGTTTAAGTAAATCCTTTGTCCACATTTTCTTGCACCTTTGCATATGTTTTGCATCTAATGAGATCAATATTTGTGTTGTCTTTAGGAACAAACTAACTGTCTGTTTTACTTTTCTCTGAAGGTTGATAGCCATCCCCAATTTCGACAATCAAGATGCCTATTTGTCGTTAGAAAGGATGGTGCATGGATAGATTTTTCCTATCAGAAGTGTCTTCGGGCATATATTCGAGATAAGTATCCATCCCATGCAGAAAGATTTATTCGTGAACATTTTAAACGTGGCAGTGGTTGATGTGTGTTAATCCTGATTCTTATGTTAATTTTCACTATGATTTCGATGCCATTAGATAATTGTTGTGTACTAAACATTTTGCAAGTTTTCATTTTGTTAGAGAAATAGTCTATGGGTATCAATAACCTATATATATAGCCTAGATATACTCATTGTCAATGTAGTAGGTAATTGTTGACTGGCACTTGTAAGTTTGGTTCCATAAGACGAGGCAAATGATTGAAATGAACTCAACTTTGTTGACTTGAGCTCCCCTTTTGTTGGCTTCGTATATATGTTGTCCATTTGGAGGGACTACACTTATTTTTAGAGTTTGATTTATTACTTTATTGCAAAACCCAGACAAGAATTTGGATGAGGTTTTATATTATAATGCCACCAATTATATCAACTATTTCAAAAGTCATAACACCAGTCAACCCATCACACACGTTTCACACCAAAGCTATATATATTCCTGCAAGTTTTTATGGCATCATGAACAATGCTTTGTGACACTTTCGCATAACGTTGGGCAGAAGTGTGATAGCATCCCATTTGGTTTTTGATTGTTTTTGTCTGTCTGGTCTGTGGGCACCTTGTGATGCCCGGAATTTGTTTCTTTAGGATGGATCACTGAATGTAATTTGGTTCACCGATTCTCTTTGAATAGGTAAAAATAATACAACAGTTTGTATTTTAAATCGCTCCAGACACATTGTGGTCCCAATTACCAGTATTTCTTTAGAGTAAGGTATGGACTTTATGAGTCAAAAGAGTGGAGCTGCAACTGCTATCATTCCACACTCTGAATCTCTAACTATATGCTACTATTTTTCAAGATACGGACATCTTTATTCTGTGTATATTCCTGGGTATTTTGAGTAGTCAATGCACGCCACTTTTGTATGGAAAGTCGTCGAATAGAGAAAACCATTCACATTCCATTGGAAAAACTCCCCATTCAAATCCAAAATTATTGTGTAATCAATCAAACATGTTCGTTCAAACATGTTATTTTAATCATTAAACATGCAATTTAAATCATTATTTATGCAAATTCTACTAAAAAATTTTATGTTTATTGATAGAGTTTGTATGTTTAATGATTTAAGTTACATATTCAATGGTTAAATCAATCATTGGGTATCATAATAGTGGCCATCAATCATCCCATGAACCCAACAAATCAGTTCAATCTTGTTTGCAGAAAGAACTCGCATTAATTTTTCAATGCAGTTGCTGTCATTGAACTGCAACTCAAGTTACAAGCGATATAAAGTCTAATTCGGCAGTAACAAGACTGAATTCTAGGGTACAATTCTTACATGAAAATCTGTTCCACATATCCATGGTGATGATAACTAGCAAATTGTCTCCATTCAATCTGAATTTGGTTAAATATTCTACCAATTAATTAAAATTCTAATATATTAAAAGATAATAATGATTTATCTCGTTGAAATAAAGAATATATAATATTTTTTTCGTGAAAATTAAATTTTAACACATCGACTATGTCACTTATAATTAGGAAGTGTTGGGGGTGTATAAATGCTTATTATATAAACATTATAAAAAAAGTTAATGCAAAAGAACTAGAGGTGAACTGATGGGTAATATAAAGTCAACTTCTTCCCTTTTTTTTTTTTTTTTTTTGATAACCGGGGTGTCCGGGCCAGCTTACGCGCACCTCGACTAATCCCTGGGACCTGTGCCCCGTGCCCTCAGAAGTTTCCCAACACAGATCAGGATAAGTCGCTGGCTTTTTACACCAGGGGCATGACCCCAAGGAAATGCATCTAGTGAGATTCGAACCTTGAACCTGAGAGGGAGCAAACCACTCAAACCAATCCCGAGGTTAAGTCAACTTCTTCCCGATCATCATCATCAACATCAACATATTACAGTTTACAACCATGCAATATCTGCAAGTTACCACCAATTCAATAATGAAGAAAGATGTGTAAGTTTGTGCTATAATTACGGGACAAGCATGATCATGATCATTAGGTTGGGACTATTTGTGGGTGGGGCCACCACCACACAGCTGGATCAAGAAAATCAAAAGGGGCCTCTCTGAAAAAGACCACATAATACCATAATTGAATTTCCTAGTTACACTATAACACATGGGACATGGGGCAACATAATTTTGTTGAGTGCTCAAGAAAGATGATTAAAATCTCCTTTCCCCAGTTTGGAGGGCAAGGCAGAATAAGTGATCCTTAGCTAGGTGCCCCATCAACCAAACTGTATTGGCTTTGGCTAGGTCTCTGTTGACTGCATTAGCTGCTTTTGTTTTTTGATGAGTTCCAATCAAGCTTTCAGGCTTCCTGTTGTTTGTGACTGAAAATGTGAAGTAAACGAGTCACGCTTTCTGATTTTGTAGCAGAGTGTGGGCTTTATATTATCTGAATTTGACCAAATTGATGAAACAGCTATGAGCTTTTGTATTATTTCAGAAAATTTGACACACTGTGAAAATTGAAAAGACTGTAGGGGCCAGGGGGGAAAAACTAACTTATGCTCAGTGCTGTGAGCTGGAAACCAACAAAACCACTACTATATCTACCACCTCCTTCCATTTCACCTCCGCCATTGATTTTCTATTTCATGTGCTTTCAGACCATCTTCAACACTGCGCTACCCTATATCACTGTCAAGATTTATTTATTTCGGTTTTTATATATATATATGTATGTAAAAGTGAGTGTATATATATTTTTAGAAACATTACAAATTTCGCTTTCAAACCACCCGACCCAGAGTTAAACATCGAAGGTAAAACCTTCGATCGTCTCAGGTTTTTATAAAAAATATGCTCATAAACTCAAATCTAAAATCTAACAATCAAATCCTAAACATTTTAGATGTTAAAAGATAAATGAAAAAAATATTGAAAATCGTGTTTTCTTTTTCTATTAGTATATTGAAGTCTATATTATTTTGTCATGATCCATTCCATTTAGTCCAATTTTTTAAAAAATTTACCTAAGTCCATCAATGTATAAAAAGACATAAATATATATAATTAAATAAAGTAATTATAAGTTTGTCACTCGAATTTTTTTTTTTAAGAAAATGAGTATTATTTCACTATTTTATAAATTGAGAAATAACACATAGGTACGATAAGAATTGTGATGTAATATTTTATATTTTACTATAAAATGTATATTTAACTATAAGAAATATTGGGAAATGGCAAATACATACATAAAGTATATGGTGTAACTTTTTACTACTAGAATAAAATGTAAGGTTTTGTAAAAATATAGTAGTAAAATGTAAAGTTTGTAAAAATATAATAGTGTAATGTAAGGTTTTGTAGTAAAATATAAAATTTATAATAATATAATAATAAAATAACACACCTCAATATTTTTACGGTCATTTGTTATTTGTTATTTTTCGAAGTAGTGAAATGATAATAACCTAAAAAATAAAAACAGACAGATGTATTGGGAGTTAAATTTGGTGACTTTTTTCTTCAAACTTTAAACTTAAAAATTAAATATCTCAAAATATAAAGCGATTCAAGAAAGAAATTATATATTATTAACGTACAAATCAAAGGCTTTAAAAAAAATAACCATTGACATGTTTCGGCGAAAAAATAGACCAATAATAACCATTACATTTATAAGTTACAGATAAATCACTTTCAATATTTATATCTCTTTTATCCGAACTCTAAATCAAAATATGTAAGATGTTACATATAGTAAACACTTACAACTATCATTAAAGATTCTCTCTCAAAATAAAGAATTCCACGTAGTCAAAATCAGTCCTAAAGTCGCTATGTCCCAACAGTCACAGTCATGTTCACACATAACTCAGTCATGATGTCAATCACATACATAATTTTCATAATAATTATCAGTTATAAATACTTAATCCACTACTAAAAAAAACACGTTATCTTGATATATGATTTATGACAGATACTATTTCTGTCATCAATTTATGACATGTATGTGACAGATAAATTAATTGTCAAAAATTAATGATAGATATGTGACATATAATTATTTTTCAAGCAATAATGATAGAAGTCTTGATAGAAAATATTTTTAACAAGAACTAATGATATAAATACTTAACAGGAAATAATTTTATCAATAATTCATTCAAAATATTTGTAAGTGCCAAATTTAAAACAATTACCTAAAATTTGTTTCAAAAAATAAATTTTAAATTAAAAATAAAAATTAAATTATATGGTACTACAAATTAATTATGTATTTTGAGCATAGTTTTTTATAATCGAACCAGACCAGTCGGTTCAATCGCTCAAATCAGGAACCAGCCTTTGGTCCGGTCGGAACATGTTAAAAAATCGCTAGAATTTATGAATCGGGAAAAATTAGAAGAAAACCGAAATCAATTAAAATCGATTTTTATGAATGATTTACGGGCAGTAGAGGAGGCATACCGGCAATACAACACCCCGCTAGAGGCAGTATGCTACCGGCAGGAGACATGATTAACCCATCTCCATAAGCCTCCAAATTTACAGAAAAATGGACATGATGTTGGTCTCTAAGACATTCCAAGATCATATAAAGCAATGAAATCATGTGAATACAAAATAAAGTATGGCAGAATCATACTTACAAAAAACGGATGTTGGATGCGTTGAACACAAAAAAATTCCTTGTTGAAGTTTCGGCCAATGTGTCCTTTGAGAAGTCTTCAAGCTTCCTCTTTGAATGTTGAATCCAAGCTCCAAGCTTTGATCTTGATTCCAAGCTCAAGGGATTAGTTTCCCTAACACCTTGATATGATTCCTTGAATGTGCTAGCAAGATTAGAAAGAAAAACAATTTTTCCTTCTTGGTTTGAAGCTCACGGTTTTGAGCTATTGGGAGAGAGAGAGAGTTTTCAATATCTTTTCTTTTCTTTTCTAAAAACCCTATGCAAAAATCCTTCTCACTTTTTTTGGTATATGCTTTTCCAAAAAGCAAAAAGGCAAAATTAAGGGAAAATGACATTCAATGCCTTCAACAACTCCCATCATAATAGTGATTGGTTGTCAATCACTAAAAGGTGACATGACTTCCATCACTAAAGTGACATGCGATGTGACTTGCGATGTGACTTGTGGGCCCCACTTTAATTCAAAATCCGAGTGGGCCCGCAAACACTCCCGGGCTCGTGATCGCTAATTCCGAATTAAAGAATTTTCCGTTGCAAAATTACTATTCACGTCGCTCGCTAATTAATTCTAAATTAATTCGTTAGCCCGAATTAAAATCCAATTTTAATTCTGCGTCGAAATCTAATTTCGTTTAATATATCGAATATAGTATTTTATCGATTAATTCCAAATTAATCGTTCTCTCTCTTCAAATAGTATTTTATCCCAGATAAAATCTCTCCACAATTAATCATAGATTAATTATGTTCAAATCATACGTCATCGGTGAATCTTCGGGAAGCGACCCATGAGATCCCTGGATATGTTGGCAGTAAATCTGGTCGTCGGACTATCTGAAACACGTATATACCTCGTACTACATTTTTACCGATTTACGAGACATGGTTGGCTTCTAGCAAAACACTGTGCCTACCCAATTCTCCAGAAATATTCTTAAAGGAATATATAATCTATGTCAGGCGTAGTATACGTAGTATTGCGTATTACGATCTAGTATCGGATGTCACATGCTAGACCTGGGGCTGGAATAGTGTCTGCCCCGTACGAAGAATATATCAGATTACAAGCAACTAGTCTCTTTAATCGAATAATCATGACCATGTCATATTATCTCGATGGTTGCAACCATTTAGAGTACCAGTTCTGTATCCCTGCGTGATCATCATCTCCATATGACTGAAGTGATACTTCCATCTTGACATCACACCCAATACACTACGATTCTCAATAAACCCAGAAGAGCCGTACACAGAACCTGTTAAAGTCCTGGACGATCAAAACCAAAGCGTATTGATTGTCGCAAGTACTAGCGATGCAAGTCTCAGGTTAAGACAAAATACACCTACCCTGATGCAGATTCCCATAGACACATAGTCATACTACCAATGGGATTCCGCGGGGACTATCCAGAGCGAAGCTGTTTCCGTACCATCGGTAAACACAACCTCCTATCACACTTGCATAAGTATCCAATACTTAAATATATGATAACTATGTTGTTACGCTTCCATAACACGCACAAGTGCAATACTAGTCTATTCCGCATTATCGATGCCCAATCTCGATAATACTACGACTAGAGATATTTAATGATTAAACCGTTATGGATTGATATTGTCTCATATCTTATAATCCGGAACTAATCATAAGGACTTTTATCATTTATATATATTTAATTAATCAAATTACAAAATGATAAAATGCAATTTCCATTGCTACATAGTTAATTTGTACAAAAACCATAATGTCTTTTACAAATAGTGACGCTATGGGTCATAATTGTCTAACAATCTCCCACTTGGCCTATAGTCAGTCACTCAAGCATCTAATACCTGAACTATGTACACGTCGCTCAAAATTTTGCTGAGGAATAGCTTTCGTCAGCGGATCTGCAATGTTGTCCTCTGATGCGACCTTCTCGATCTTCACATCGCCACAATGTATGATCTCACGAATCAGATGGAAACGTCGAAGAACATGCTTGGATCGTTGATGAGACCGCGGTTCCTTAGCCTGCGCTATAGGCCCGTTATTGTCACAATACAATGGAACGGGCTCAGCTGCTAACAGAACTACTCCTAATCCAATTAGGAATTTACGGATCCAAACTGCCTCTTTTGCTGCTTCAGCTGCAGCAATATACTCCGCTTCTGTTGTTGAATCGGCAACAGTCTCTTGCTTGGAAGATTTCCAGCTTACTGCTCCGTTATTCAAACAAAATATGTACCCATATTGCAACTTGCAGTCGTCTTTATCGATTTGGAAACTTGCATCGGTATACCCAGTTACCTCAAGTTCTCCATCTCCATAGATTAAGATAGCATCCTTAGTTCGTCTAAGATACTTAAAGATATTCTTAACCGCCATCCAGTGACCATCACCTGGATCAGCCTGATAGCGACTACACATGCTCAAAGCATACGAGACATCAGGTCGCGTACATATCATGGCATACATGATAGATCCGACTGTCGAGGCGAACGGTATCTGACTCATATTGTCTCTCTCATCTTGAGTTTTAGGACACATGTCCTTAGATAGAGTGACGCCATGTGACACTGGCAACAGTCCCCTCTTTGACTGATCCATGTTGAATCTCTTCAACACTTTGTCAATGTACGTGCTCTGGGAGAGTCCAAGCAGCTTTCTAGATCTATCCCGGTAGATCTTTATTCCCAGAATAAAGGCTGCTTCTCCCAGATCATTCATGGAGAATTTTAATGAAAGCCAAGCTTTCACTGATGTTAACATGGGAATGTCATTGCCAATAAGCAATACATCATCAACGTAAAGGAGAATGAATTCAGTGCGCTCCCACTAACCTTCTTATATACACAAGGATCATCCTCGTTTTGAACAAAATCATATTCTTTTATGATCTCATCAAAACGTTGGTTCCAAGAACGCGATGATTGCTTCAATCCATAAATGGATCGATTTAACTTACAAACCGTGTTTGCAAGTCTTGGTACGATAAAACCGTCAGGCTGTTGCATTTAAACATCCTCCAAAAGGTTTCCGTTAAGGAAATCGGTTTTGACGTCCATCTGCCATATCTCGTAATCGAAATATGCAGCAATAGCAAGCATTATCTTAATGGATTTAATCATGGCAACTTGTGAAAAAGTTTCATCGTAATCGACACCATGTCGTTGACGACACCTTTTCGCTACAAGCCTAGCTGTGTATGTTTGTACGTTGCCATCCATGTCAGTCTTCCTCTTGAAGACCCATTTGCAACCAATATGCTTTACATTTTCTGGTGCATCAACCAGTGTCCAAACTTGGTTGGTGTACATGGAATCCATTTCGGAATTCATGGCATCTTGCCATAAACCGGAGTCGATACCTTGTATCGCTTCCTCATACGTAGCTGGTTCATCTTCCTCAATAAGATTAATATCCACATGAGGTGAGATTAGAAACCCATACCTCTCAGGTTATTTTCTGACTTTCTCCGACCTACGCGGTCCTTGTGTATTCGAAGATTGTGGTACAGTCTCATCCCTGATGGACTGTTCATGTTCCGTTAAGGATTATGTGCTAGGAACAGTATTGTAGGACACATAAATCGGCGACGCTGTCCCGGGCTCGTGGCCCTGTTGGGAGTATGGAGTATCCCACAGAGCGAACTCTCTTAAGAACCCAAGCCTCTTAGGCTCGTATCGCTTGGTGACATGAATAAAAAACGAGTCCTCCAAATTAGTCCATCACAGTAGGCTACAAGTACATGATTATCTAGGTGCCTTCGCAGCTTTTCCTTATAGAAAGGTAGTGAATGAGGGAAGACACCAAACCATTACCTAGCCTTAAAAGTGCATTTGATTAAACCCCTTTCAACCCACTATAGACACAGTTAACTAAAGCACAAATCACAATCATTACAAGGCATTATTTCGGGGCCAATTCTATATCCCTAGTGGAGTCGCCAGACTGTAGGACACAGAAATCGGCGATGCTGTCCTGGGCTCGCGGCTTGGTTGGGAGTACGGAGTATCCCACGGGGGAACTAAACCAGAGAAATAACATGGAGTCGCCACCCGGTGTGAACTGGGAAAATGATTTAAGGCTGCACTCACCCCTCGCAAGGGAAGACCTCAAACCGTTGGGTTCGGAATGATCCCTTACTTATGCCACTTGTAATGATATGATTTGTGCAATAATCTAACCAAGCCTAAGCAACATATATTTCCAAGGATAATCTACTTCTAAGTTCATGCATAAAAAAATGAATTGGAATAACGAAAAACATATAATTTCATGAACATATTATATTGATAAACACAGAGACGCAAATAAACAACAATTGTACAAGCATGCATATTAAAGAGAGGCAATTAAGTGCATAAATATTGAAGAGATCTAACTAAACATATGATGGGGAAGGGAATGACTAGGGGAACAAACATGCATGAAACATGATAAAGGAATCTGTCCAGTGTGTGCGCGTTCGTGTAGCGTTCGTAGACGCGTTCGAATGGTAAATAGAATGCAAGCGTTCGAGTAGCGTTTGATAACACGTTCGAACGATAAACAAAATGTCCGCGTTCGTATAGCATTTGATAACGCATTCGAACAGGATGAGACCTGATGCACGATATAATAAAATACATGCACGTTCGACTAGCGTTCGTAAACGCGTTCGAACGGTAAACAGAATACAAGCGTTCAAGTAGCGTTCTGATACGCGTTCGAACGAAAATAAGACAGAATGCATACGTTCGTGTAGCATTCGTAAACATGTTCGAACGAGATGAGACAGAATGCATATGTTCGTGTAGCGTTTGGAAACGCGTTCGAACGAGATCGCCAAAAATGGCATCCGAAATGACACAAACATATATATGGATAAACAAATACACAATGTAGGACCTCGTGTGCCCGATGGAACACATTTCACATTCAATCGGGTGCACCTCGTCCGGCGCGGCAAAACATCGTGGAAAATGTAGCCTTTAAGGCATTTCCCTCGAATAGATGACCTTTAATCCACCCTAGTTAGCCCATGCGCACAAGAATGCAATGCATGCGTAAATAAAGCAGTGATATGCGAAGGGTAAATGACATAATAAAAGGCGCGGCAAAACATCGTGGTAAAGGTAGCCTTCAGACATTTCCCTCGAATATAGGACCTTTAATCTACCTTAGTTAGCCCATACGCATTATGTTACCATGCATATAAAATAAAGACAATAATAATATAGGACCTCGTATGCTCGATTAAACATATCTCACATTCAATCAAACATACTCCGTCCGGCGCGACAAAACATCGTGGAAAAGGTAGCATTTAGGCATTTCCCTCGAATAGAGGACCTTTAATCCACCTTAGTTAGCCCATGCACACTATATCATCATGCATAAATAAGTAACATGCAGAAAGAAATAGCATACTAACGACTAAATCATGCTTAAAAGATAAATAACATGCTAGCAACCCAATCATGCTCGAATACAAGGTTGGATGAAACAAAGTGTGTGAATCTCTCAAGTGATACGTGGTATTGTATCCCGAGTGCAAACAGCAATACCGTCCATTCGGATTCGGCTATGAAATTTATGTCCGGGTTTCAATCCGATATACCACAAGAGAGAACACATATTCCATTCATTCAAGGACCACAACATATATCAACAAACGACTCTCATGCGGGGGAATTCTAATAAACAACAAAAAAGATGAGAATAAATAAGAAGGGTGCCCTCAGGTCTAACCTCTTAGGTCGTCTCTCGAAAGTGCGTTACACGGCCGTCGGAAGGGTTGATGCTCCGTAACTCCTCCGGTCCACTGCTCTCGTTTGCTGCTTCACTGTTTTGAGCTGTCGTTTCCTCTGTTTTAATGCTGTTTCTTGCGGTAATTCAAGGGTTTTAAAGTGCAGTTTTTTTGGTCACTGTTTTGCTATATTAAGGGACTATTTTTTGCTACTGTTTACGGTGAATAAGGGCTGTTTTGGGGTTGGTTGTGTGGCAATATAAGGGTGCTGGATGGGTTGTGATTCTCGGCAATGTGAGGGTTATTTTCTCTTGCTTGGGATGTGAATGCTCTAGCTAGGTTTATTTCTTTTTTGTGAGAATGAGCTAGGGGTTCTAAGGTTGGATTTGTGTTTCTTTTATAGGCAAAGGCTAGGGTTTCTCTTGTTTGAATAGGAATGGGATCAAGCAATTATGGGGGAATATTTCTAATTAGTATCTCATAAGGAAATCATCTAATTAAATTAGGGAGGTGATTTGTTCAAATTAGGAATGGATTTATTTGATTTTATTATTTATGTATGTGAATTATTTAGATTGGGATGTGATTTATTTAATTTAGGAAGGATATTATTTTAATTTGTGACATGTTTTAAATGTTTTAATTATTTTTGGGTGGGTTTTGGTGGGCTAATTGGGCTTGGGCGTGAGGTTAGCAACAAAACCAGAAGTATCGACACCGTTCGAACGCCTATTCGAACGCTACACGAACGCCCGCAATCTGCTTGATGTTCGAACGTGTTCACGAACGCAGCACGAACGAAAACAATGAATATGTGAATTGAATCTGATGACATACTTATTTTGAATTTCCCCTTCCGACATTCGTTTCCTGTGACTTTCGTAACCTAAAGAGTAGTGCCTCCGTACGAGACACATCCCGATAACGTTGACAATATGGGTCACGACCCTGGGACGCATCCCCAAAACTGCTGATGATGTGGGTCACGACCCTGGGACGCTTCCCCAAAAATGCTGATGATGTAGGCCTCGACCCTGGGACGCATCCCCAAAACTGCTGATTATGTGGGTCACGACCCTGAGACTCATCCTCAAAACTGATGCTTATATGGGCCTCGCCCCCAGGACTCATCCCCAAACTGATACTGATGTGGGCCTCGGCCCACATACTAATACTGATGTGGGCCTCGCCCCCAAACTGATGCGGATGTGGGCCTCGACCCCGAGACTCATCCCCAAACTAATAATGATATGGGCCTCAACCCTGGGACTCATCCCCAAAATTGCTGATGATATGTATGGGCCTCGACCCTGGGACTCATCCCCAAACTGATGCTGACATGGGCCTCGCCCCCAAATTGATGTTGATGTGGGCCTCGCCCCCAAACCGATGTTGATGTGGGCCTCGCCCCCAAACTGATGTTGATGTGGGCCTCGCCCCCCAAATCGAATATGATGTGGGCCTCGCCCCCAAACCAATGCTGACATGGGCCTCGCCCCCAAACTGATACTGATTCATTCCTGAAAGTGATGACACTGTACTGTTGCTGCTTCTGGTTGGCTTGCATTTGCCGCTTTCTCTTTTTCTCCGTTGAAACCTATTATTACAAAACAGAACAAACACAAAAATAATGCAAATATGTTACATGTATGCATGCATGCATGAATGAGTTTCCTATCCAGTTGGGTTAGGTCTTCTGTCAATTCCCTTGGTGACTGCTCGGTCTTCTTTCCCTCAGGCAAAATACTGCTTCAATCTATCCACGTTGATCGGCTCGGTGAACTCGATCCCTTCCAAATTTGACAGTCTCACTGCCCCATTTCCCATTACTTTCTGCACTTTGTAGGGTCCTTCCCAGTTAGGTCTGAACTTTCCTCTTGGGTCTGTCGTTGACGGTCTCGACTGCTTAATTACCAAATCACCCTTTCTGATCTTAGTAGGACACACCTTCTTGTTGAATGCTCGGGCTAGTCTCTTCTGATATATCTGCATGTGATGCAAGGACTTCATCCTATTTTCATCCAGTAGTGCTAACTGTTCAAATCTCTGTGCGGCCCATTCTTGTTTGGGTAACTCTGTTTCTGCTAATACCCTTAAGGACTGTATTTCAACTTCCACTGGCAGTACTGCTTCCATTCCATAGACTAAAGAGTAAGGCGTGGCTCATGCTGCCATTCTTATTGATATTCTGTACCCCCACAGGGTGTATAGCAACTTATCGGCCCAATCTTTGTAGTTTTCTGTCATCTTGGCTAATAAATTCTTTACTGTCTTGTTGGCTGCCTCGACTGCCCCATTTGCCTGCGGCCGGTAAGGTGACGACTTGTAATGTCTTATCCCATATCTCTGTAGCATTGCCTTCGTTTCCCCTTGAAACTGAACTCCGTTATCTGTCACTACATGATGCGGCATCCCATATCGACATATGATGTTTCGAGCTATGAACTTCGCCATCTGGTTTACTGTGACGTTACGAAATGACTCGGCTTCCACCCATTTTGAGAAGTAGTCCACTGCCACTACTATGAAACGATGTCCATTCGATGCATTCGGTCGAATCTCTCTGATCATATCGATTCCCCATGCTGAGAAAGGCCATGGCTCTGATAGCCCGTGTAACTCTGTGTGAGGCAGATGGTTCAAATTACCGTGTGCTTGACAATCATGCCAATGTTTTACCAACTTTGCACAGTCTGTCTCCATGGTCAACCAGTAGAAGCCCTGTCTTACAATCTTGCGAGACAAGTTCAACCCATTCATGTGCGGTCCATATACCCCGGCCTGTACCTTTTCCATTGTCTTCTGAGCTTCTTCTTTTCTCAAACACTTCAGCTGAACACCATTTGTCTGTCTCTTGTACAATTCTCCTTTCAAAACCACATACTGAGAAGCTAACTTCTGAATAGGTATCCTGTCTTTTCTGCTGGCTTCTTCTGGGAGTTCTCTGAGTTCCAAGTATTGCTGAATATCATGTACCAAGGTTTTCATTCGTCGAACTCCACTTTCAGAACTCTTTCTATCTCATAAACGGGTCTGCTTGCTATTGTCAGTACCAGTGGTTTCATTATTAACTTCTCTGGATTTTCCCAAGTCGCTGCAAGTGTAGCTAATGCGTCTGCCATCTGATTCTCTTCTCGCAGCAAGTGCTGAAACTTACAATCGGGGATAGCCTGTGCCAACTTTCTGAGGTGAGAAAGGTAAGGTTTCAATCGTTCTTCCTTCAATTCCCATTCTCTCTGCATCTGTCGAACTACCAACATCGAATCTCCGTAGACCTCCACGCTCTCAGCCTTCAAGGCTATCAATGCAGTCAATCCAAAAGCACATGCTACATTCTCGGCCATGTTGTTAGTTACTCTGAACGTCAACCTTTTGGCCATAGGCAAGGTTTCTCCCTCGGGGGTCACTATCACGATCCCAATTCCGGCTCCTTTGCAATTCACTACGCCGTCGAAATACATCTTCCATCATTGAACTGTTATTACTTGGATCTCTTCATCTGGGAATTCAAACTTGTATTGATCCTCTTCAATAGGTTGCAATGTCAGGAACTCTGCTACCGCGCTCGCCCTTTGATTACTTTGGAGGTGAGATACTCAATGTCAAACTCTGTCAGCAACACTAACCATCTTCCCAACTTCCCCACTAGCGAAGACACTGAATGTAGATACTTCAAGGGATTTTCTTTGGCTACCACATGGATCTTGTAAGACTGGAAGTAATGCCGCAGTTTTCTGGACGCCCATACCACTACCAAACAGATCTTCTCTACTTCCTGATAGCGGGCTTCGTATGGAAGCATCTTCTTACTGAGATAGTAGACTGCATGCTCTACCCCTGTCTCATCTGCCTGTACCATCATTGCCCCCGGTGCTTCTGATTCTATGGCCAAATACAATATCAAGGGTCTTCTCGGTCTCGGAGGTTTCAATACAGGAGGCTTTACCAAATATTCTCTGATCTTGTCGAAGGCTGCTTGACATTACTCATTCCATTTCACTGGCTGGTATTTTCTCAGCAGTTTGAAGATAGGCTCACACACTGATGTCAACTTGGCAAAGAACCGACTGATGTACTGAATTTTCCTGAGGAATGCTCTGACTTCCTTCTCAGTCTTCGGTGCTGGCATCTCTGTGATTGCTTTGATCTTCTCAGAGTCTACCTCTATTCATCCCATTCCAACTGTATGTCCCAGCAACTTTCCTGATGTTACCCCAAACACACATTTCTTAGGATTCAGCCGCAAGTTGTATTTGTCAACCCTCTGAAGGAACTTCTCTAGTGCTTCTATATGCCCAATTCTTGTCTCTGATTTTACCATCATATCATCCACATATACTTCAATCTCTTTGTGCATCAAGTCGTGGAATAATGTAGTGGCCATCTGCTGATAAGTAGATCCTGCATTCTTGAGCCCAAACGACATTACCTTGTAACAATATATGGCCCACTCGGTGACAAAGGCAGTCTTGTGCTTGTCTTCTTCAGCCATGAGAACCTGATTGTATCCTGAAAACCCATCTGCAAATGAATACATGGCAGATAAAGCCGCATTGTAAACTAGCACATATATATGAGGTAGAGGAAAATCATCTTTCGGGCAAGCCTTGTTAAGATCTCTGTAATCCACACACATTCTGACCTTCCCGTCTTTCTTCGGCACCGGCACAATATTTGCCAACCACTCGGGATACTTCACCACTTCCAAGAACCCCAGATCTATCTGTTTCTTGACTTTTTCCTTGACCTTCTCGGCCCACTCAGGTCTCATCCGTCGAAGTTTCTGTTTCACTGGCCTCATATTCGGATAAGTTGGAATTGTATGCTGGGCGATGCTTCTGTCTACTCCAGACATGTCCTCATAGGACCAAACAAACACTTTAGCATATTTGGCTAATATTTCTTCTAATTTTTCCCGCTCCTCAGAGGTAACCTCACTTGCAACTAGAATTTCCCTAGGGCTCTCAGGTGTACCAAGGTTAAATGTAATTGTTCTGGTTGAACTGATATCAAATATACTCAAGTCGTGCAAATTTAAAGGGAGAGACTCAGACGAGTAAGCAAAATGATTGTCTTTATTGCTAGCAAATGCATGAATATATTCAAATAAATCAGAGAGATAAACATCTTCATCCTCCACAGATGCTTCATCTCCCAAAGCTGGGTCTTCCTCGGTTTCTTTATTCTCCTCAAAGTCCAGGCTCTCCAGTTTCATCAGCTCTTCTTCCCATTTCTCTTCTTCCTTTTTCGTAATTTCTGATGCCAGTGACTTCTCACTTATCACATCCTGAAAGATCTCAAACCCGGGCACCACAATCCCATTGACTTCTACCGGTTCAGGTTCTCCCTGATATTCTGTTGCCTTCACAAAGCATTCCATTAGCTTCAACCCTTTCATTTTGGCCTTTGGCTTTTCCTCGTGAGACTTGTATCCCAAACCCCTCCGGGTAGTCTGCCCTCTAAAGCTTGGCAATACTGAATCTTTACCCGGCTCGAATTTCATCTTCTCCATGATCCTAGCTACCTTAGGATCCACCCACTCCTCAAAAGTTGCCGACACTTGGAACCTTGTGAATGGTTGTATTTCCAAAGAAGCCACAACGTTGTCCACCTCAGCTCAGATGGTGACAATCTCTCCCTCGTGTGGGAACTTAACAACCTGATGCAGAGTGGAGGGCACGCCCCCAAGCTTGTGAAACCAAGGCCTTCCCAACAACAAAACAAAAGTGGCCGGGATATCTAGCACTGTGAACTCAACTTCATCCTCAATCGGGCCGACCCTGACTACCGCAGTAAAGGTACCCTCAACTCCTCGCTTGTTATCATCATAAGCTTTGATGGTCATATTGGAGGGATCCAGATCCGTTGCCTTCATTCCCAACCTTGCCAA
This sequence comes from Zanthoxylum bungeanum, assembly GCA_019454045.1. Lineage (NCBI taxonomy): Eukaryota > Viridiplantae > Streptophyta > Magnoliopsida > Sapindales > Rutaceae > Zanthoxylum > Zanthoxylum bungeanum. Next base: position 21,740 of record SKCR01041012.1, read on the forward strand.
AATCTTTAATAGGCAAACATTGATAGATGAGCCATCATCTATCATTACACAAGATGTCTTCTTGCCCCTCACTTCAGCCCTGATAAATAGTGGCTTGTTGTGATTTCTTCCCTCTGCCGGGATTTCTTCCTCAGAAAAAGTTATTGCCTGCAAGGTTTCCTCATGTACTGACCCTACAAACATTGCATGATTAGCACCATCTGGTACTATTATTTTGCTCAAGGCTTCAACCATAGCAAGCCTGTGCTCCTGTGATGAACACAAAAATTCCCAGATGATGACCTGTGCCCGTGTCTTCTTCAACTGGCGTAGCACTGTATCCCCTTCAGTATTGTCCCCATCTTCTGGCACTTCTCTCCCTTCTGTCAACACTTCTTTACCCTTCTCAGTCGTATCACTGTAGAAACGCCTGCTGCGTGTCATTCCTCTTACCACCTCTTCATCACTACTGGAGAAATCTTCCCAGAAATTCTTCCCCTGTTCTGTTTCATCCTCGCTGCTACTATCCCAAATTCCCAGATAGAAGGCTTGGTGGTCAAAGGATTTGAGGACAAAGCTTTCGGGTAGGCCAGAGTTTATCATATAGGTTGGTGGTGAGACATAGTGGTAATTCGGCATGGGGTTTTTGTGTGTGTTAGGCTGTTCTTTTTCAGGGTTGGGTATTTTTTGGGAGTCTATAAGGTCCTGGATTTCTTGGCGGAGGCGGACATAATTGTCAGTGTCATGGCCCTTCTGTTGATGGAAATGGAAATAGTGGTTTAGGTTGAGATGCGGTGGTGGTGGGTGTGGAAGTGGTTTGGTCTCTAAGGGTTTCAGAAGTCTCTGTCCCATTAATTTCTCCAATACCTTAGACAATGGTCTACCCAGGTTGGAGAAACGCCAGTTCCGGATAGCAACAATCTCAGCAGCAACAGGCTTGGTACCTGATGGTCCCCCAATGGGCCTCCTATTCAGGCTATAGAACTTTATGTTCTCAGCTTCTTCTTCTTTTATATCCATGACAGTCTCCCTCAACTGTCGAAAATCAGTAATCATGGAGGTCATTCTCCTCAGCTTTCCATAAATCGAGGGCTTAGTACCCTTGATAATCATCTTTATCTGGTCATTCTTTGAGAGCCGAGTCTGTATTTTCAAAATCTGGCTCCTCCAACGGTCTACATATTCCTTGAAGCTTTCTTCTGGCTTCTGCTTGGTATTTTCTAAGTCCCGGAGTGACAAGTCGATCTCCAGATCGGTAACATACTGTTTCAAAAAGGCCTCTGCCAATTTCCTCCAATCCTCCTTGATCTTCCTCTCCAGGTTGTGATATCATACCACGGGTGCCCCCTCGAGTGACATCCCAAATATTTTCTGAACCTGACGCTTAGATAAACCCACTGAACTCATAACTGAAACATACTGACGGAGATGGACCATCGGATCCCCATTCCCATTGCACCTGGCCATTTCTGGAATCTTGAATTGAGCTGGCAATTGTTCTTCAAAGGTCATTGCCTCATAATCTAGTAGGTCTTCATGTTTTCCCCTCATCTTACGGGTAACCGACTCTACCTGATCTCGGAGTTTCTGCAGTTCAGCTTGAGACCCTGCCACTTTCCCCGCAGCATATTCAGCCATATCATCATCAAAACCCGGAATATCATCATTCAATCTAGTCGGAGGGTCTTCACACCTCTCATTCTCAGAGTTTCCCCCAGCACGAGGCATATCCATATTGGCCATAGCAGCAGCCAAGGCTTGCAACTGTTCACAAACTTTGGTGAGATTGGTTTCCAACTCATCCATACGGGATGTTTCATTCTCTAATTCGCTCATATTTGCTATCGGCCTTTTAACAAGTCTTCCATTTTCCCTTACCCAACGGATATCTATGATGGCTCTTAAGACACAAGAGAGTTAACATGATGTGTGTATGCATGAGATGCATGAGATGCGTGCGATGTATGGAACATATAATTCGGCCCATTGTCATTTTAAAGCTTCAATCATATTATTACAAGGTGCAAACTTGTCCCAGTTGAAAAGGCCCAACATGTTTACACCTTTGCAATAACGTGGTTAAACAACTTCAAATGATAAAGAGCCCAAACACAGGATGGCCCATCGGCATTTCAGAAACTTTTAGCCCAATTGTCATAGGATACGAACTCGTCCCAGTTTAAATGGCCCAACAAGTTCGCATTTCTGACAAGAAGTCCAACTGAATCCAAATGGTGATGGTCCCTAAATACAAGCATAAAGAGATGATTCAAGCATAAAGCAATAATTTCTACAGAGCGGCCCATCGACATTTCAGAAGCTTTTGGCCCAATTGTCATAGGATATGAACTCGTCCCAGTTTAAATGGCCCAACAAGCTCGCATTTCTGACAAGAAGTCCAACCGCATCCAAATGAGGATGGTCCACAAGCACAAGGAAATAGTTGCTATATGTCATACAACTCCGGTCTACATGTGGCTTTGCGGGAGTGTAGACAAAGACTCTCGCCGGCGAAAGATTGCCTACAACTAGGTCTGCCCACTCAAGGGTTCGAGCAACCAAGTGAGCGCACCTTTTTTATACCTTACGGTACGTGCCAACGAGTTATGGTGCGTGACTGACTGTCAAATGGATTTCCCGTTGTAGATTCCCCAGAGGGAGGGCAGAGCGAACTCTCTTAAAAACCCAAGCCTCTTAGGCTCTTATCGCTTGGTGACATGAATAAAAAACGAGTCCTCCAAATTAGTCCATCACAGTAGGCTACAAGTACATGATTATCTAGGTGCCTTCGCAGCTTTTCCTTATAGAAAGGTAGTGAATGGGGGAAGACACCAAACCATTACCTAGCCTTAAAAGTGCATTTGATTAAACCCCTTTCAACCCACTATAGACACAGTTAACTAAAGCACAAATCACAATCATTACAAGGCATTATTTCGGGGCCAATTCTATATCCCTAGTGGAGTCGCCAGACTGTAGGACACAGAAATCGGCGATGCTGTCCCGGGCTCGCGGCTTGGTTGGGAGTACGGAGTATCCCACGGGGGAACTAAACCAGAGAAATAACATGGAGTCGCCACCCGGTGTGAACTGGGAAAATAATTTAAGGCTGCACTCACCCCTCGCAAGGGAAGACCTCAAAACGTTGGGTTCGGAATGATCCCTTACTTATGCCACTTGTAATGATATGATTTGTGCAATAATCTAACCAAGCCTAAGCAACATATATTTCCAAGGATAATCTACTTCTAAGTTCATGCATAAAAAAATGAATTGGAATAACGAAAAACATATAATTTCATGAACATATTATATTGATAAACACAGAGACGCAAATAAACAACAATTGTACAAGCATGCATATTAAAGAGAGGCAATTAAGTGCATAAATATTGAAGAGATCTAACTAAACATATGATGGGGAAGGGAATGACTAGGGGAACAAACATGCATGAAACATGATAAAGGAATCTGTCCACTGTGTGCGCGTTCGTAGAAGCGTTCGAATGGTAAATAGAATGCAAGCGTTTGAGTAGCGTTTGATAACACGTTCGAACGATAAACAAAATATCCGCGTTCGTATAGCATTTGATAACGCATTCGAACAGGATGAGACCTGATGCACGATATAATAAAATACATGCACGTTCGACTAGCTTTCGTAAACGCGTTCGAACGGTAAACAGAATACAAGCATTCAAGTAGCGTTCTGATACGCGTTCGAACGAAAATAAGACAGAATGCATACGTTCGTGTAGCATTCGTAAACACGTTCGAACGAGATGAGACAGAATACATATGTTCGTGTAGCGTTTGGAAACGCGTTCGAACTAAATCGCCAAAAATGGCATCCGAAATGACACAAACATATATATGGATAAACAAATACACAATGTAGGACCTCGTGTGCCCGATGGAACACATTTCACATTCAATCGGGTGCACCTCGTCCGGCGCGGCAAAACATCGTGGAAAATGTAGCCTTTTAGGCATTTCCCTCGAATAGAGGACCTTTAATCCACCCTAGTTAGCCCATGCGCACAAGAATGCAATGCATGCGTAAATAAAGCAGTGATATGCGAAGGGTAAATGACATAATAAAAGGCGCGACAAAACATCGTGGTAAAGGTAGCCTTCAGACATTTCCCTCGAATAGAGGACCTTTAATCTACCCTAGTTAGCCCATACGCATTATGTTACCATGCATATAAAATAAAGACAATAATAATATAGGACCTCGTATGCTCGATTAAACATATCTCACATTCAATCAAACATACTCCGTCCGGCGCGACAAAATATCGTGGAAAAGGTAGCATTTAGGCATTTCCCTCGAATAGAGGACCTTTAATCCACCTTAGTTAGCCCATGCACACTATATCATCATGCATAAATAAGTAACATGCAGAAAGAAATAGCATACTAACGACTAAATCATGCTTAAAAGATAAATAACATGCTAGCAACCCAATCATGCTCGAATACAAGGTTGGATGAAACAAAGTGTGTGAATCTCTCAAGTGATACCTGGTATTGTATCCTGAGTGCAAACCGCAATACCGTCCATTCAAATTCGGCTATGAAATTTATGTCTGGGTTTTAATCCGATATACCACAAGAGAGAACACATATTCCATTCATTCAAGGACCACAACATATATCAACAAACGACTCTCATGCGGGGGAATTCTAATAAACAAAAAAAAAAGATGAGAATAAATAAGAAGGGTGCCCTCAGGTCTAACCTCTTAGGTCGTCTTTCGAAAGTGCATTACACGGCCGTCGGAAGGGTTGATGCTCCGCAACTCCTCCGGTCCACTGCTCTCGTTTGCTGCTTCACTGTTTTGAGCTGTCATTTCCTCTGTTTTGCTGCTGTTTTACTGCTATTTTACTGCTATTTCTTGCTGTAATTCAAGGGTTTTAAAGTGCAGTTTTTTTGTCACTGTTTTGCTATATTAAGGGACTGTTTTTGGCTACTGTTTGCGGTGAATAAGGGCTATTTTGGGGTTGGTTGTGTGGTAATATGGGGGTGCTGGATGGGTTGTGATTCTCGGTAATGTGAGGGTTATTTTCTCTTGCTTGGGACGTGAATGCTCTAGCTAGGTTTATTTCTTTTTTGTGAGAATGAGCTAGGGGTTCTAAGGTTGGATTTGTGTTTCTTTTATAGGCAAAGGCTAGGGTTTCTCTTGTTTGAATAGGAATTGGATCAAGCAATTATGGGGGAATATTTCTAATTAGTATCTCACAAGGAAAACATCTAATTAAAATAGGGAGGTGATTTGTTCAAATTAGGAATGGATTTATTTGATTTTATTATTTAAGTATGTGAATTATTTAGATTGGGATGTGATTTATTTAATTTAGGAAGGATATTATTTTAATTTGTGACATGTTTTAAATGTTTTAATTATTTTTGGGTGGGTTTTGGTGGGCTAATTGGGCATGGGCGTGAGGCTAGCAACAAAACCAGAAGTACCGACACCGTTCGAACGCCTATTCGAACGCAACATGAACGCCCACAATCTGCTTGATGTTCGAACGTGTTCACGAACACAGCACGAACGAAAGCAGTGAACATGTGAATTGAATCCGATGACATGCTTATTCTGAATTTCCCATTCCGACATTTGTTTCCCGTGACTTTCGCAACCTAAAGAGTAGTGCCTCCGTACGAGACTAATCATCGGGACTTATATGCAAAAATGTCGTGCCTACAAGTATCACTCCGATTTTCATCGAGTTCTACTTTCCTCCCACTTATCACTGCATTTAGGAATTCATTCTCAAGGAAAATCGCATGTAGAGCAACAAATACTTTATTCTCTTGTGGGTGATAGAAGTAATATCCTTTGGTTTCCCTAGGATATCCTACAAATAGGCATTTATCCGATTTGGGTCCTAGTTTGGTACCTTCCAAACGTTTGACGTATGCCCAACAACCCCAAATCTTCAGGAATGAGAAACCCGGTTTCTTTCTTGTCCATATTTCATACGGAGTCTGTTGAACAGACTTTGAAGGAACCTTATTCAAAATAAGTATTGCACTATTCAATGCATATCCCCAGAAGGAAATAGGTAGCTCTGTGCGACTCATCATAGACCTTACCATGTCTAACAAAGTTCGATTTCTCCATTCGGACACACCATTTAATTGCGGTGTTCCTGGAGGAGTCCACTGTGAAAGAATACCATATTCTTTCAAGTAATCAAGAAACTCATTGCTTAAGTATTCGCCACCACGGTTCGACCGTAATGTCTTAATACTTTTACCGGTCTGTTTTTCTACTTCGTGTCGAAACTCTTTGAATTTCTCAAAGGTTTCCGACTTGTGTCTCATAAGATACACATAACCATAACGCGATGCATCATCCGTAAAGGTTACGAAGTATTCATATCCACCTCTAGCTTGGCTAGACATGGGCCCACATATGTCACTATGAACGAGGGCTAACAGTTCAGTGGCACGTGTACCTTTACCGCTAAAAGGTGATTTAGGCATCTTGCCTAATAAACAAGATTCGCAGACGTCATATGAATTTGGATCAAATCCGTCCAATTACCCACTCTTCGAAAATATGGATATACGTGTCTTATTTATGTGTCCCAGACGACAATGCCACATGTAAGTTTCATCTTTGTTACTTACTTTAAGCCTTTTATTTGTTACATAATATGTTTGAGATTGATTCATATTCAAAATATAAAGGCCATTATTTACATCAGCAGTGCAAATTTCCATATCATTTTTATATATAAAACACCCAGTGTTTCTAAATACAAAAGTGTACCCACATTGGGCTAACATAGATACATAAATAATATTCCTAGTCAAACTAGGTACATAATAACAGTCTGTAAGTTTAAGTACATGCCTCGAGGGCAGTTCCAAAACAAAATTGCCAACGGCCAAAACGGCGACCCGTGTCCCATTTCCAACGCGGAAGTCAATCTCTCCCGAGGCCAGTCTCCTGCTAATCTGCAGATCCTGCACATCAGTACATATATGAGTTCCACAACCAGAATAAAAAATCCAATTTTTAAAACTAGTAGTAGACATGTTTATTTCTATAACAAACATACCTGAAGCCGGTGCCTTGCCGGCTTTGATTTCCTTCATGTGTGCCTTGTACTCGCGGCAGTCACGCTTCTAGTGACCCCGCTTGCCGTATTGCAGACATACATCTTGGGATTTGTCCTTAGGTTTCTCAGAACCCTTTGACGATTTGGCCTTGCCCTTCTTCTTATGCTTCTTCTTCTTGACACCCCCAGTCGCCTTGGGCCAAGCCCTCGGAGTCTGAGATGTTGAAGCAAAGTGCGACTCGCGCTTCTTGCCCTTAAGGAGCTCTTTTTCTGCTTCGCGCAGTGTGGACATCAACTCTCCAAGAGTTTGGTCTTGGTTCAACATGTTGTAGTTCATGATGAACACACTCCAAGTGTCGGGGAGAGACTGTAGGATCAAATCTACTGAAGTCTCAGCCTCGAAGACGATGCCCATCTGTCCAAACTGCTCAATGTCAGTAATCATCTGTAACACATGGTGCTCAACAGACGTACCCTCTGACATGCGAGCGCGGAAGAGCTTCTTCTGCAACTCATACCTTTGCGATCTAAGATTAGATCGGTGAAGATCATGCAACTTCGCCATCATCTCATAGGGATCCAATCCCTTGTTTTGACGACGGAATTGCGGAGTCATAGCAGCAAGCATTACCGATTCAGCAGTCGCGTTGTCATCGCTATGAGTCTTCCAAAGCTCTAGCTCAAGCAACTGATCAGGTCGGGGCTTAGGCCCAAGAGGTCTCTCTATGGTGTAGAATAACTTCTCGGATCCCAGAACAACTCTGAGATTCATATCCCAGTCTTTAAAGTTTGTGTTATTAAAGACATTATCGCCCATGACAATATCCCCAATGCTTAACTTTCCTGTCATCGTAACCACAATAGTCCAACTATTTGATTAACGATGTATGGGTACAGTCTAACTGTTACAAGAAAAATAATAATATATTAGTCCAACTAATAAAATAATTGACGAAATAATTTGAAAGCGCGTAAATCTAAGTATTTGAACGAAATTGAAAATTCAATACTAGCCTGCCACTATTTTTCGGCGAGCCTCTAACCCTCTGTTGAGTACTCGGGAAACCTAGTTTCCTAGTGGGCTAAGATCCCGTTAAATAACACACAACCTTGACTTTGGCCAACAAGCTGTATGATATTTAACTAGGTAGATCTCTAAGATCAATTGGATCTCATCCAATTCCTAGATCCGGTAGGTGGACCTCAAAGTCCGAAACATATATACAATATATATGCCAATATATCCAATATATTTTCCTAACCTTTTTCCTCTGAATCAACTAAGCCTTGGCTTTGGCACAACAAGCTTAATGATTCCAGTTAAGCGGAACCCATTGACTTTGGAAAGCTTCGTAATCGATGTCGATGGACAAGAAGTGATCTTGACTTTGGCCAAAAAATCACAACTTGGACAAGACATACGATATGGAACAAAGCCTTTATGATTCAAACACATCCGCGATGGACAAAGGTCTTGACTTTGGCCAACAAACCAGTGCCAATCTTGGATCTTGAGAATGAATCACTCAATGGAAGGAAAAAGCTTAATATTTATTGAGGGTTTTTCGCGTAAATTGGCAACCAATTTATTATCTTTGTTAGGTCTCATCATACACCCTTAAGCATGCATTCTAAAAGCATAATAAGGCGCGGAAAATAAATTAATAACGATATGCGGATGGATATCTCACAGATTGTTCCTAGAACAAATCACTCCATTTCCTCTCCCCGGCTAGCACTATTCCTACTTCTACCCAATTACATAATACAATTAAAGAAACCTCATTAACATTGAGGGGAATTAGGTGAGAAAAGGATTACAAAGAATCGAGAGAGATAAGGCTGGACACGCAGGTCCAATTTAATAAATTCTAAATTTACAACAATTTCCAAAATTGCCATTTCCCTTCTAATATCCATCTGATATACATTATTCATTCAACACATCCATGTATTCACACAAAGCATGTTATTCAATCAATCTAATCCAATTAATTAATCTTTGAATAAAGTGATCATCCAATATTCAAACAATGATTTGATTTGCGCGAGTCCAACTCGTTTTAGAATAAGTACTCAAAGTACGAATTCTTGAATTATATCGAACTACAATTAAATCTAATTTAATTCGTATTCAATACTAATTCTATATTTAATTCCAAATTAAATAATTACACTTTTAAATGCGCCTTTACTACTTAGATTCTAAATCTAATCTAAATGGGTCTCAAAGCCCAATTAACATCCAATGTCATTTAATTAAAGTCCAATGGGCTTTCAATTATTTCTTAAGGCATGGACTTTGGTCAATATGGGTCAAACCCAAATACCAAAGCCCAATTAAGGAATCACCATATTTGCCTAGAAACCAATTTCGGCCCATTAGGCCCAATTAAACATAAAAGGCCCATTTTTCATGTTTGGACTTAATGGAATGATTTAGGCCCAATTTGGATCCTATCCAATTGACCTAAACAACTTGGCCCAACCAAGCCCATTAGGCCCAAATACAACATTTTAAGCCCAATTCCAATTAAGCCCAACTAATTAATTTTAATATTCCAAATATCATGATTTAATTAATTAAAGTGCTTAGCCATGATTAACTTATTTAAATTAACATTTCCAAAATACTAATCTAATTAATTAATCATGCTTATTCATCATCAATACATGTCCAACATTATTGAAACAAAATTCATCTCATTTACATGCTTTGAAGCTCACGGCATTGAGGGATTTTAAAAAATCGATTTCGATTTCAATACAATTAATCATTAATCAATTTATCCCAAGTCTTTAAACTCATCAATCATCCAATGAAAGAAACAAAAAATACCATGACTTTTAGGGCATATATCATTCGGCCAAGCCTTGCATATTTGGGAAAATTAATCCAATTAAATTTTCTACAAATTGATCATGCATAACTCCAAGTTATTAACAAACAAGCATACTCAAACAAACAATTTGATCAAAACATGCTTCAATCAAAAATACCCAAATCAATAATATAAACCCTAAGTTCAATTTCATGCTTAATAAGGCTCATGATACCATTGTTGGTCTCTAAGACTTTCCAAGATCATATAAAGCAATGAAATCATGTGAATACAATAAGTATGGCGGAATCATACTTACAAAGAACGGATGTTGGATGCGTTGAACATAAAAAAATTCCTAGTTGAAGTTTCGGCCAAGGTGTCATTTGAGAAGTCTCCAAGCTTCCTCTTGAATGTTGAATCCAAGCTCCAAGCTTTGATCTTGATTCCAAGCTCAAGGGATTAGTTTCCCTAACACCTTGATATGATTCCTTGAATGTGCTAGCAAGATTAGAAAGAAAAATAATTTTTCCTTCTTGGTTTGAAGCTCACGGTTTTGAGCTATTGGGAGAGAGAGAGAGTTTTCAATATCTTTTCTTTTGTTTTCTAAAAACCTTATGCAAAAATCCTTCTAACTTTTTTTGGTATATGCTTTTCCAAAAAGGAAAAAGGCAAAATGGAGGGAAAATGGCATTCAATGCCTTCAACAACTCCCATGACATGACTTCCATCACTAAAGTGACAGGCGATGTGACTTGCAATGTGACTTGTGGGCCCAACTTTAATTCAAAATCCGAGTGGGCCCGCAAACACTCCCGGTCTCATGATCGCTAATTCCGAATTAACGAATTTTTCGTTGCGACGTAATTAAATCAAATTTAATTAAATAATTATGCCTAGCAAAATTACTATTCACGTTGCTCGCGAATTAATTCTAAATTAATTCGTTATCCCGAATTAAAATCCAATTTTAATTCTGCGTCGAAATCTAATTTCGTTTAATATATCGAATATATTATTTTATCGATTAATTCCAAATTAATCGTTCTCTCTCTTCAAATAATATTTTATCCAAGATAAAATCTCTCCGTAATTAATCCTAGATTAATTATGTTCGAATCATATGTCATCGGTGAATCTTCGGGAAGCGACCCATGAGATCCCTGGATATGTTGGCAGTAAATCCGGTCGTCGGACTATCCAAACATGTATGTACCTCGTACTACGTTTTTACCAATTTACGAGACATGGTTGGCTTCTAGCAAAACACCGTGCCTATCCAATTCTCCAGAAATATTTTTAAAGGAATATATAATCTATGTCAGGCGTAGTATACGTAGTATTCATATTACGATCTAGTATCGGATGTCACATGCAAGGCATGAGGCTGGAATAGTGTCTGCCCCGTACGAAGCATATATCGGATTACAAGCAACTAGTCTCTTTAATCGGATAATCATGACCATGTCATATTATCCTGATGGTTGCAACCATTTAGAGTACCAGTTTTGTATCCCTGCGTGATCATCATCTCCATATGACTGAAGCGATACTTCTGTCTTGACATCACACCCAATACACTACGATTCTCAATAAACCCAGAAGAGCCGTACACAGAACCTGTTAAAGTCCTGGACGACCAAAACCAAAACGTATTGATTGTCGCAAGTACTAGCGATGCAAGTCTCAGGTTAAGACCAAATACACCTACCCTGATGCGGATTCCCATAGACACATAGTCATACTACCAATGAGATTCTGCGGGGTCTATCCAGAGCGAAGCTGTTTCCGTACCATCGGTAAACACAACCTCCTATCACACTTGCATAAGTATCCAATACTTAAATATATGAGAACTATGATGTTACGCTTCCATAACACGCACAAGTGCAATACTAGTCTATTCCGCATTATCGATGTCCAATCTCGATAAAAATCTCGATAATACTACGACTAGGGATATTTAATGATTAAACCGTTATGGATTGATACTGTCTCATATCTTATAATCTGGAACTAATCATAAGGACTTTTATCATTTATATATATTTAAGTAATCAAATTACAAAATGATAAAATGCAATTTCCATTGCTACATAGTTAATTTGTACAAAAACCACAATGTCTTTTACAAATAGTGACGTTATGGGTCATAATTGTCTAACACATGAAGTATCCTAAAACTGACCAACCTGGATCACAGTCCAACATCAAAATAAAATATGTAATAAACATCACATATATAAAAGGACCTCAGGTCCACACACAATATATCAAGCTCAAAATCAACACTCAAGGGCTCCGTGCCCACATCATCAATCAACACTTAAGGTATCCGTGCCCACAACATCAATGCAAATCAATACTTTAACTTATTAATACAAAACAGCATGCTCAGTGTCACGGTCTTAGCTTAAGGTTGGGATGTTCAGTCACGTTATAAATGAGCTAATATTTTGGGACACCATATCAAGCTCATTCATGGTCAAATATATCTCTCATGGGAACTTGTACTGGAGAGATTTCATCTGTGAAGCCTTATTTGGAAGTTTGCCTGGAGAATTAGAAATATGCTCGCTTGTCGCTAGCCGCTAGCGTAATATTGTGGAGTTGTGAAGGAGCTTATGTTCCGGAGTGCCGGATTGAGCTAGCTCCAAGTCTTAAGTAACTCTCATGGCATATGTACTGGAGATATTTCCCACGTGAGGTCGCGTTCTGAAGTTTGTCGGGAGATTTAGAGATACGTTATGCGCTAGCGTAGTTTTGGTGCATTGTGAATGACCTTATGTTTCGGAGTGCCGGATTGAGCTCACTCCAGGTCCTAAGTATCTCTCATAGACCTATGTACTAGGGAGATTTCACATGTGAGGTCCCGTTTGGAAGTTTGTCAGGAGAATTAGACATATGCTAGCTTGCCGCTAGACGTTGGCCTAGTTTGAGGCATTATGAAGGAGCTAACTTGTCGGGGAGCCGGATCGAGTTGGACCAAGTTCATAAGTGAATATTATGGTCACTTGTACTGGGAAAATATTAGCCCCAGAGTTAGATTTCAAGATTTGCCGGGATATTTTGGCAGTGTGCCCACTTTTTGGCCTTACCGTGCACTTTGCCGCAACAATGGGGGTGTTGTGGAAAACCATCAAGACGAGCTCATTTGAGGACGAGATTTTAACCCAAAGTCACTTATATTATGGCTTATTGACTTGCAGAAAGAGTTTTCGAAAACTCCACTTAATATAGATTTTAGAGGGGGTGTGACAACTCAAGCGCTATGTGTGTATACTGGTCAAACATGTGCAATGTCTTTAAAACCTCTTTAGGGGGAAACCTAGGTGAACCTTGGGGTGGCCAAGGGGGCTTAGGTGATCTTGGGGCTTTAGTCGTGAACCCTCTCGCCCTTAGACAACGTGTGGACAATGGTGTATTGTCGAGATTGTGTTGGTTGAAAAATACCATATTTTTATATCCGGTTGTGCTATTTGAGTGCCGGGTCCCGATGTAGTACGAGCCTGCATGTGTATGCTTCGAGATAGCTTGTGAGCTTCCGTAAATTATATTATTATGGGTCTGAAACCTCCCAAAAATTAGAATTCGAGTACAGAGGCTTCGTGTAGGCTGACTTATACGGGACGAGTCCCTTGGTAAGTGCCGCACGTGCCCTTTTTCCGTTAAGGAAAAAGTCGGCCCGTGACACTCAGCATGACAAAAAACATAATAACCAAAGATCATAAACTTCTAAGACTTCTCTCATGACTCTTGCGAGGGTGACTACAACTTGGGTGATCTACGTCTCGAGCATAGCTTCCAAAGCTGAAGTGGTTGATCTGTCTGGAGCCAACCTACAAAACTATAAACTGGTTTGGTGTGAGTTATAAAAACTCAGTAAGTAATCACGCTCGCACTACAAACAAAAAATAAAGTCAAGGATACCAGAAACTTTCAACATTATCAAGTTGTTACGAGTTCACCTTTATCAACTTTTAATTAACCATTTATTCATTACATATGCCAAATCTTCATATCTATTTACATATATATGTGTGCCAATCTAAAAGCCAAACATCCAAACCACACAAGGCAAGAATTCGAATATCACAGAATACTGTTGGGTTTTAAGGGGGAATATCGGTAACGCAGCGGAATCGCGGAAAATCAAAATTTTCCGATTTCAAAATTTTTTCTCGGATCAATTAAATAAACTTATTTATTTAATTATCCAATTATCAAATTCTGAAAAATTACACAAGAGATCAAATTTCTTGGTAATTACCGAATTGCCCCAAAACTTTGTAAATTGATTATTTTAGCCCAAAAATTATCAAATATAATTTTGGATGATTCTAAATTATTTCTAAAATGTTTTTCAACACATCTAACGCATCAAAATCAGATTTCACACAAATCCCCAATTTTTGGGTAATTGCCATTAGCACCCCAAATTTTCAAGTAATTGCATTTTGGTCCCTTTTGTTAAAAACATGCCAAGATCAAATCCAATCAACCCAAAAATTTACATGCATCATAGTCATACCATAATACATCACATATATGAAAAGCCACAAATTTGGAGTGGGTTATGAACCCTAATTTTTCAATTTCATCAAATTGTCCAATTTCACCAAATTTATAAAATCCAACACTTTAATCCATTCAATACTTCACCAATCTAGCCTCACCACTTTGAAACAACTCTAGAACAATTCTAGGTCACCAAGAAGTGGCTTACCAACTCTAGAATGGCAACTTGATTTTCCAAAAATCAAAAGTAAAGCTTTGAAACCATTTCAAGCTTACTTACATGCATCAATCTTTCATCAAAGTTCACAACCAAAATAAATACAAAATATAAGAAAATAGACAACACCAAAGCAACACAAAATGATGCTAAGCATGTTAGAAACAATTTTCATGTTGAAGACTTTGAAGAATAACTTACAAAACCATGATTTTCCAAGCCATCTTCCTTTAGCCTTCAAGCTTTTCTCTCAACTACTTTTGTGTTTTGTTTGATGTCAAATGAACTTCTTAAACCCTAAAAGTGAAACAAAATAATATATACTCCCCAAAATTTGCCTTGGCCGAAATTTAGGGTGTTTATAAAATATCTAGATATTTTTTGTTTCAATTAAAGTTAGCTTATCAACTTGCATCCATTATCATTACAACTTTAATGAATAATCTGTTGGGGTTGGTGCTCAGAGTGCCAATTCTCGGTTGTATTTCTTTATGAATACTACTGTAAAATGTTATTATTATGAATAATATATGAAGTTTCTATAATATAATGTATCTTTTAATATGGTAAAGACGTAAAGACCTTAGAATGACTAGTCATGGTGCTGTTGCAAAAGCGTCGCAACTGACATTGAGTTGTATCATGACTTTGTCATTCTCAGACATTTCCTGGTCAAGGTTTACACTAATTGGTCAGTATAGTAAACCCGTTGAGACCGGTACATGTCGTATACTAGAATATATGATTCCAATGGTTTCTCAATGAACCATAAGTCTTGGAGACTAGTATAGACGTGTATGTGTTTATAGCGGATAAACACTGAACGAATCACCGAAGATTCTTAATGGATGGTACACCAACGTCAATAAGAATCTTTTCAGGTTGAGTAGCACTTGTGATTCTTCAACTTGAGATACCATTGTGGGCATATGAGACATCTTCCACACTTAGATGGCAGTCACGTCACCGATCTATTTAGATCAGACCTCCATCTGTTCGTTGGGTGTGGATAGATCCTCATGGTGTCCTGTGTGTATCGAGATAGGATCCGTCAGTTCTGTGTATCAGAGCATAGGTAGTCCATTTGAGTAGCAATCAGATAAAAACCATGGGCCCGTGGTACAATTTAGAAGCCAGTTCTAAATGTTCTTTTTTGAGATTGCTAATAGAGACGTCGATGGGATAATCCCTATAGAGATTTGACGTTTACATCTATATCTCTGGGATATATCCGGATACCTGTGACGGAGGAATTATACATTTGTCATGACCTCGACCTGTATGATTCAGCGAGTTTATCCGTGTTCGTCATAATTTACGGGTGGATAAATTATGGACACGAAATTGGATTTCGTGACGGATATGCCTGAATCTAGAGAGTCTCACTAATGAAATATACTCGTAAAGCACTAGGGCAACAATTATAAATAACAATATTTTTTATAAAGTCGTTTAAAGGTTAAATGCAAAAATACATGTGTAGGGACCCGATAGTCATTACCTTAATTTTTGTGTATTTGCATTTAATGTTAGATTAATTCAAATACACATTAATTAATTGTCAAATTGAGATATTTGATCAATATCATAAATATATATGTATTTAATATTTATTGTAAATATAATACATATTTTTAATATATTTGTATTTAATTAATTAATTAATTATTTAATTTTTAAATGATTAAATTAATTAAAGTATGAATATATTTTAAGTTATGATTTTTAATTAATGACTTAGTTGCAATTGTTGACTTATTTGAATTAGTCATTAAAGTGTAATGATCATTTAATCAAGTTGGCAAGTTGCATTTTAAAGAAATTGAAACAAAATAAAATATCTAGATATTTTTTGTTTCAATTAAAGTTAGCTTATCAACTTGCATCCATTATCATTACAACTTTAATGAATAATCTGTTGGGGTTGGTGCTCAGAGTGCCAATTCTCGGTTGTATTTCTTTATGAATACTACTGTAAAATGTTATTATTATGAATAATATATGAAGTTTCTATAATATAATGTATCTTTTAATATGGTAAAGACGTAAAGACCTTAGAATGACTAGTCATGGTGCTGTTGCAAAAGCGTCGCAACTGACATTGAGTTGTATCATGACTTTGTCATTCTCAGACATTTCCTGGTCAAGGTTTACACTAATTGGTCAGTATAGTAAACCCGTTGAGACCGGTACATGTCGTATACTAGAATATATGATTCCAATGGTTTCTCAATGAACCATAAGTCTTGGAGACTAGTATAGACGTGTATGTGTTTATAGCGGATAAACACTGAACGAATCACCGAAGATTCTTAATGGATGGTACACCAACGTCAATAAGAATCTTTTCAGGTTGAGTAGCACTTGTGATTCTTCAACTTGAGATACCATTGTGGGCATATGAGACATCTTCCACACTTAGATGGCAGTCACGTCACCGATCTATTTAGATCAGACCTCCATCTGTTCGTTGGGTGTGGATAGATCCTCATGGTGTCCTGTGTGTATCGAGATAGGATCCGTCAGTTCTGTGTATCAGAGCATAGGTAGTCCATTTGAGTAGCAATCAGATAAAAACCATGGGCCCGTGGTACAATTTAGAAGCCAGTTCTAAATGTTCTTTTTTGAGATTGCTAATAGAGACGTCGATGGGATAATCCCTATAGAGATTTGACGTTTACATCTATATCTCTGGGATATATCCGGATACCTGTGACGGAGGAATTATACATTTGTCATGACCTCGACCTGTATGATTCAGCGAGTTTATCCGTGTTCGTCATAATTTACGGGTGGATAAATTATGGACACGAAATTGGATTTCGTGACGGATATGCCTGAATCTAGAGAGTCTCACTAATGAAATATACTCGTAAAGCACTAGGGCAACAATTATAAATAACAATATTTTTTATAAAGTCGTTTAAAGGTTAAATGCAAAAATACATGTGTAGGGACCCGATAGTCATTACCTTAATTTTTGTGTATTTGCATTTAATGTTAGATTAATTCAAATACACATTAATTAATTGTCAAATTGAGATATTTGATCAATATCATAAATATATATGTATTTAATATTTATTGTAAATATAATACATATTTTTAATATATTTGTATTTAATTAATTAATTAATTATTTAATTTTTAAATGATTAAATTAATTAAAGTATGAATATATTTTAAGTTATGATTTTTAATTAATGACTTAGTTGCAATTGTTGACTTATTTGAATTAGTCATTAAAGTGTAATGATCATTTAATCAAGTTGGCAAGTTGCATTTTAAAGAAATTGAAACAAAATAAAATATCTAGATATTTTATTCAATGTCTCCAAATTTTCGGCCATAGCTAAATTGGAGGAAATATAAATTGTTTTGTTTCTTTTAGGGTTCCATTAACTTGAAACACTTATCACAAACTCCATTAAATAAAACAAAAGAAGCTTGAGAGAAAGAAAAAGAAAACAAGAAAAGCTTGGATTTTTAGTAAGTTTCTTCAACTTACTATTAGAGAGGAAAATGTTCCTTGTGTTCTAGGCTACATACTATGATGTTCTCATGTTTTTCTTTTCTTTATTCTTTATGTTTTTTTTTTGGATGGAAGTTTGATGATAGGGTTATGCATGTATAAAATTCAAATGATGATTCTAATATGTTAATAAGCATGCTTTTGATAGTTTGAGAAACTTGTTGCTAATCTAGAGTTATTGACCCACTCTTAAATGACCTAGATTTGTTCTATAGTTGTTTCATTGTGGTGAGGCATGATTGTAATGGAAGTAACATGATTGAAGTATTGGATTTAACAAATTTGGTCTAATTTGTCCAATTTGAAGAAATTGAAAAATTTGGGTTTGAGACCACTTCCAAATTTGGAGTTTTTCATTTAGGTTTTGTATTTGGACGTGTTTATGATACATATAAAATCTCATGTTGATTAGATTTCATTTGGATGTGTTTTGAACATTGAAAATGCAAAATGCACACTTTGGACACATTAAGAGACTATCGGCTTTATGCTAAAATTTTGGGAATTTTGGTTGCAATTTGAATTTCAATGTGTAGGACATGTTAAATTCATATTTGTAATGATTTAGAATCATCCAAAATTGTTTCGAACAATTTTGGATTAAAATAAACAAAATGCTTGGTTTATGGGCAATTCGGTAAATTCACATAAATTTGATTTAATGTGTTTTATTTCATAATTTAATAATTGGGAAATTAAATAAATAAGTTTATTTAATTTATCCGAGAAAAATTTTGAAATCAGAAAATTTTGATTTTCCACTGTTCCGCTGCGTTACCGGATTTCCACAATAAAACCCCTTCAAAATGGTATCAGAGCGAGTCTGATTCTAGGACCCCTAATATGATTAGCCCTTTAAATTCAATGTTTAATCATGTTTTCTTAACTTTATACATGCATGTTTTAATCTAATTTAATCTAATTTAGGGTGTATGACACTTAATGGAAAATCCCTAATTAATAACGTTTAAATGTAATTATGTATTTGATGCATGTTATGTGGTCTGTCTTGTCAATACGGTTTATAAATATTTCTCCGTGACTACATCTAAGACCGTGCCTCTGCTGTGAGGGTATGGTCAATAGAGAATTATTTATACCGGATGTATATAAGATACTGGATAAATTCAAGGGAAAGCGGAATCCTGAACGTGCCCTAACTGTCAGGGTTACGCAAGTAACTTGAGTTTATCATTGACGAGTTTAACCTTGGTACGTCTCCTTGTAGGCCTGCCTTAGCAACGACAATGAGAAACGACCAGGATTGGAAACCCAGGAGTCACTAGTGAGTGATTGACAAATGAGTTGTCTACCTGATGAATATACGTAGGCGAGACCGTGCTTCTGTTGTGAGCTGAAATATATTCATGGGATCCACTTTTCACTATTTGTATTGAATTTAATTATTAAAACTTTGTATTCTGTTTGGGGATTACAGTATTGCATGATTTAGTGGGAGGGGCATTTTTAGATTAAAAATCCATGATCTAGTTTATGCTTTTGATATTATATGAAACTGCTTAATTTCTGCTAACTGTTTTTCGTGATCTATATGATATATTTGCGATGGCGGCACCATCCACTAATCAGTTTGCGCATATGCTTGATGCGAACAAACTCAAAGGCGCTGATAACTTCGCCGATTGGGAATTGGATTTGAGGATTGTCCTCGACTCCGAGAAGTTGGTATATGTTCTTGAGGGTCCACTGCCCCTTGCTGTGGCAGAGGATGCTACACCGGAGAAACGCGAAGTCTTCCAAGCTTGGAAGGATGATGATTTAAAAGTTAAATCATACATCTTAAGTTCGCTTTCACCAGGGCTCAAGAAACAATACTATGGCATGTCAGATGCGTATAGTATGATGACTCGATTAAGACAATTGTTTGAGAACCAAGAACAAGTTGTTGTTCATAAGGTTGCAATGGAATTGTTCCATGCGCGGTTAGATGAGGGGCAAACTGTTAGCCCACATGTTCTTCAGATGATCGATTTGATCGATCAATTGAGGCAACATAATCTCATTCTAAATGACATTCTCGGTAGGAGTGTCATTCTTGGTTCGCTCCCAGCTTCTTATCACCAGTTTGTGATGTACTTCAACATGAACAGGATTGTTTGCACCTACCAAGAGCTACATAAGATGTTGCTCACGGTGGAAGATGACCTCAAGAAGGGAGTACCGACTCACCCTCCGAGACCTACTTCTCTATCTGCTTCTTCCCAGACTTGGTCAAAGGGAAAGAAGAAGAAAGGGAAGAAGAAGAAGGGTTTCGGTCCTCAACCACATGCAAAGATAGCAAAGCCCAAGAGGGCTTCTGAATACAAGTGCCATCACTGCAGCAAAGTCCGCCACTGGAAAAGGAACTGTCTTGACTACATTGCCCAGCTGAGGAGGGAGAGAGCATCGACATCAGGTACATTTATTTTTCCAGTTATTGATATATCTTTGGCTTGTGAAGCCGTTACATCCACCTGGATTTTAGATTCTGCTTGTCCCATTCACATTTGCAATTCGTTGCATGTGCGGAAGGAAAGTAGGAAACTGAAGTCTGGAGAGATGCAGTTACGGTTCAGGAGTGGAGACTCACTGGATGCAGTTGCAGTGGGAGTATGCGAGATCCCTTTGCTGAAAGGGACACTTTTGTTAAATGATTGTTATTTTATACCTGGATGTGTAGCTAATATTATAACACTTTTTGTATTGGATACAGAAGGCTTTCGTATTAATATTAAGAACTGTTCTTTGTATTTGTATGATAAATGTAATATTTAGATCCTTTGTTGTCCAAATAAGCATGGTCATTATACATTGTAAACTTCAAAAGATATTTTAAACACTGGAATTAATAAATGTAGTTTACCTGTAATTAATAATACTGAACTTTGGCATATGCGACTAGGTCATATAGGCATTAAACGCCATACCCAATTGGTTAGGAATGGTTTGATACCAGATCTCACCATTGAATCTTATCCAACTTGTGAATTATGTATTCAGGGTAAGATGACCAAAGCCCCATTTTCTAGTGTTGGACACCGCGCCACTAACTTACTGGAACTCGTACATTCTGATGTATGTGGTCCACTAAGTCAGACTGCTCACAGTGGTTATTCATACTTCGTTACCTTTACCAATGATCTGTCACGGTACGATTATGACTATTTGATGCGACATAAATCAGAAACCTTTGAAAAGTTCAAAGAGTTCCGAAATGAAGTAGAAAAACAAACTGGTCAATATATTAAATGCCTTCGATCCGATCGAGGCGGCGAATATATGAGCAGTGAGTTCATGGATTATATGAAGGAGAATGGGATTCTCGCTCAATATACTCCTCCAGGTACTCCACAGCATAATGGAGTGTCTGAGAGGAGAAATCAGACTTTATTGGATATGGTCCGATCAATGTTGAGTTTCACAGATTTTCCCTATTACTTATGGGGCTACTCTCTTTTAACAGCTGCACATCTTTTGAATAAGATTCCTTCAAAAGCTGTTCCTATGACTCTGTATGAGATATGGTTCGGTAGGAGACCAAATCTTAGTTACATTTTGGTTTGTGGTTGTCCTGCCTATGTCAGGGTGACTCAGCAAGATAATCTTTCGCCTCGAGGGCAAAAGTTTAGGTTTGTCGGATATCCTTCGAATGAGAGAGGATATATGTTCTATGATACCGAGCATCGAAATGTGTTCGTAGCTCGCTTCGTAAAATTTCTAGAAGTAGAATTTTTGTCAGAAGGTGGTAATCATAGACAGGTTGAGCTTGATGAAGTCCAACCTGAAAACAACAAACCAACGGAGGAACCTGAAGTTCAAGTAGATGAAGGACCTTCAACACACACACTCCGTAGGTCAGAAAGGGTATCTAGACCTCCTGAACGCTTGTATTTGATACAAGAAAAGAGTCTAGATGTTCTTTTCGTTGAAGAGACTGATCCTTTCACCTATAGAGAATCTATGTTGGACATCGACTCCGTGAAATGGCAAAGTGCCATGAAATCCGAGATAGACTCAATGTATGAGAATGAAGTTTGGGACTTGGTTCTGCTACCTGAAGGAATTGTTCTTATCGGTTGTAAATGGGTTTACAAAAGGAAGCGATGGCCTGATGGTAAGGTTGAAACTTACAAGGCCCGACTGGTAGTAAAAGGTTACACGCAGCGACCTGGTGTCGACTACGATGAAATTTTTTCACCAGTAGCAATGCTTAAATCTATTCAGATTTTGCTTTCTATAGATGCATATCATGACTACGATATTTGGTAAATGGATGTCAAAACGACTTTTCTAAATGGATTTCTTGATGAAGAAATCTATATGGAACAGCCGGAAGGTTTTACGTCCAGCGAAAACTCGGGTATGGTGTGTAAGCTTAAGAAGTCCATTTATGGACTTAAACAAGCTTCACAAAGTTGGAATCTTCGATTCGACAAGATTATTAGATCGTCTGGTTTTCTCAAGAATTCGGAAGAATCCTGTGTGTATCAGAAGGCCAGTGGGAGCATGGTCGTATTTTTAGTCCTATATGTTGACGACATCCTAATCACTGGGAATGATTTAGGTATGTTACAAAGCGTCAAAGCGTACCTCTGTAAGAATTTCTCCATGAAGGACCTAGGATAAACTTCCTAAGTTTTAGGGATAAAACTCTATAGAGATAGACAAAGGAAGCTGATTGGGTTATCCCAATCAACGTACATAGATAAGATCTTGGAACGGTATAATTTTGGTAACTGTAAGACAGCAAACATACCGTTCAGCATGGGATTCATCTTTCAAAGAAGATGAGTCCACAAACAGAAGATGAGAAAGTTAGACTGTCTAACCAACCTTATGCTTCGTGTTTGGGTGGCATAATGTATGCCATGTTATGTAAAAGGCCTGATATCAATTTCGCTGTTAGCGTAACTAGTCGATATCAGTCCAATCCATGTAATGACCATTGGATGGCCATTAAACATATCCTGAAGTATCTTAAAGGTACTAAGGATAAGTTAATTATTTATGGAGGAAACAAACTGCAAGTTAACGGGTATACGGATTTCGATTTCCTATCGGATCCCGATGATAGAAAGTCTACATCTGGATTCGTATTTACCCTTAACGGAGGTTTAGTTTGTTGGAAGAGTTCCAAACAGGGATCAACGACAGATTCCACCACTGAGGCGGAATATATTCCAGCTTCTGAACCTGTAAAAGAGGCTGTGTGGATAAAGAACTTTATCACATAATTGGGAGTTGTCCCAAGTATCGAGAATGGATTTCGTTACAGTGTGATAATACTGGAGCCATTGCGCAAGCAAAGGAACCAATGGCGCATCAGAAGTTGAAGCATGTGGAACGCAAGTACCACATCATTCGAGAGATTGTGTCGCGAGGGGATATTGTCGTGTGCAAGGTACCGAGTGAAGATAATGTAGCAGACCCGCTGAAAAATGCCATACCTCCGAAGTTGTTTGATAAACACGTGGAGTCGATGGGTATTAGATACAATCGTTATTGGCACTAGAGCAAGTGGGAGTTTTTGTTGGGGTTGGTGCTTAGAGCGCCAATTCCCGGTTGTATTTCGTTATGAATACTGCTGTAAAAAGTTATTATTATGAATAATATATGAAATTTCTATAATATAATGTATCTTTTAATATGGTAAAGATGTAATGACCTTAGAATGACTAGTAATGGTGCTGTTGCAAAAGCGTCGCAACTGACATTGAGTTGTATCATGACGTTGTCATTCTCAGACAGTTTCTGGTCAAGGTTTACACTACTTGGTCAGTATAGTAAACCTGTTGAGACCGGTACATGTCGTATACTAGAATATATGATTCCAATGGTTTCTTAATGAACCATAAGTCTTGGAGACTAGTATAGACGTGTAGGTGTTATAGCGAATAAACACTGAACGACTCACTGAAGATTCTTAAAGGATGGTACACCAACGTCAATAATAATCTTATCGGGTTGAGTAGCACTTGTGATTCTTCGACTTGAGATACCACTGTGGGCACATGAGACATCTTCCACACTTAGATGGCAGTCACGTCACCGATCTATTTTGATCAGACCTCCGTATTTTCGTTGGGTGTGGATAGATCCTTAGGGTGTCCTGTGTGTATTGAGATAGGATCCGTCAGTTCTGTGTATCAGAGCATATGTAGTCCATTTTATTAGCAATCAGATAAAAACCATGGGCCCGTGGTACAATTTAGAAGCCAGTTCTAAATGTTCTTTTTTTAGATTGCTAATAGAGATGTCGACGGGATAATCCCTATAGAGATTTGACCTTTACATCTATATCTCTAGGATATATCCGGATAACTGTGACAGAGGAACTATACATTTATGATTCAGCGAGTTTATCAATGTTCGTCATAATTTACGGGTGGATAAATTATGGACACGAAATTGGATTTCATGACGAATATGCCTGAATCTAGAGAGTCTCACTAATGAAATATACTCGTAGAGCACTAGGGCAACAATTATAAATAATATTGATTATTTATAAAGTCGTTTAAAGGTTAAATACAAAAATACATGTGTAGGGACCCGATAGTCATTTCCTTAATTTTTGTGTATTTGCATTTAATGTTAGATTAATTCAAATACACATTAATTAATTGTCAAATTGAGATATTTGACTAATATCATGTACTGTCAAATATACGACATGTACTGGTCTCAACGGATTTTACTAACCGAACCGTGTTAGTAAATCTTGACCAGGAACAATATTTGATAATATACATTTAGCAGTGACACTTCCCAATGTCAATTACAAACTAACTTTGTAACTGTGTACTGCAATATATATTATCGGGCCTTTGTCTAATATATACATATCACTAAACCATATTTAGTTTCAATCTAATCGTAATCAGATCGAATAAGTATATAAAAACAAGAGGTGCAGCCATAAATAAGTAATATTATGGAAAAAATGAATTGATCGTATTCATGAATCAGACATAAATACGATGCGGATTGGCGTTCTAAGCACCAACCCCAACAATTTCTCCCACTTGCTCTTGTTCCAATCCACGGTATGATATACACATCTCAATGTGTATCGTATACTCATGGCTCTCAAAAGCTCACCTAACACTTAAGAGGTAGGCAAAAAGAAGTAAGTCCGCTATAACATATTGAGTTTTTCAAACAAACTCCATCGTTTCCAATAGCCAGCATCATTCATATTTTGTAGAATCTAAATTATACATTAATATGACTCTGATGCTACATCAGTATTGTGCTACAACTACTGAGTTGTCCAAGTATTTAGGGATCAAATCCAAAATACTATGATGACAACACAAGCACAACAGCAATACAAAACTTCTAATTTATCAGGTCACTATGCAACTTCATAAGTCAATACTTTATCAGTTGCATCTAATTCCACTCACAAAGTAGAATCCTCTGTGACACTCCCACTGTAACTTTTCTGACTTTTTATGACCTAGACTGTCTAACGTCATAATTAGTCTCAAAACTAATATGACCCTAATGGTTGCAGACTGTATTCTCCATGAATTAGAAACTCGTTCTTAATATCTCAAAGATCACAAAGAACGTGTTTCAAGATCCATCATATGGTCAATAGGATATCAAAATAACTCGTAACAATTACGATTAAATCGATATCTTTAATCGCACATAATAAAGTATTCATTATGTCATCATCATATGATATATAAGATTGATTAGACATTCTAATCAATATCTCTTTCGAAAAAAGAATCATCATTTACGAAAGATGAATACTATATACAAGACACACAGTAACTGTCAAACAGTTAAACTAACTGTCATACAGATAGCCTTGTTGTGTCTTTTATTAGATCATATCTAATGCACGAATAATAGGAGTATCTCACAAGTCTCTTAGTTTTATATCTTATATAAAACTTTATATCGAATATAACAGAGACTACTCCCACTGCTTTCACGGAGTAAAGAAGACTTAGGTAAATATTTTACCTCACAAACATCTCATTATTACTATAATAATGATAATGTTGTTAGGATATATAACACTAGAAAGTAATTTGTACGCTCCCACTAACCCTTCAATCACATATGTATTCTCTATACTTTGACAAGATCAGATAATCTGACTGATATCAAAAATAGAGAACACAGATTTCTGGAAGACTTATCCGAGTCTACAATAGGCTCTATAAGCTAGCACACTAAACTGCGATCTCAGCAGAACACAAACTCTAGGGCCATTCCAGAATGAACTCTTCAAACAAAGAAATCACAACTGATCTCTTATCTGAATAAGTCATTCAAAAACGTCACTTTGCATTCTTTAGCTAAAATGTACAGTTTAATATCAATATTAACCAATATATATTTAATTGTTCAATTAGCGTGACTAGAGACAAGTTTTCTCAGAATCTACAATAGATTATTGAGTATAACTTTTCTCACTGTCATACTATAAAGGTCAAACCTTTAATAAGCTCACACTATTTTTGCTGCGCAAATAATTAGCACAAATCATGAACTGATTCATAATTAAAGCTTAATCAAGTTCAAAACTTAATCGTAGTAAGCTATGAACAATCTTAGATCTATGGTTCAATGATGAACTTCCAGAATCGATATTAAATATCGCTTCCATTATAAGTTATAGAAAAATTTTCTTCGGTAAGAAAAAAATAGAACCATTAAGTATCAAATACTCGTAAATGATTTTGTTATCCTATTGTTATTGTACGGAAGATGTATAAGGGTTGTTTCATCTTATTAATTACGTAGTTCCATTTATAATTTATCATTCTCATATTTGACTTCAATAAGTCAAGTCTTTTCTACAATTGTTAACATACGATGTTACACACCAAGTAATAAAATGATTTTATTACTTAGGATCGTAGGAAAGATATTCTATCAAATAGAATACAATATTCTATTAAACAGAATAAACGATAAACTTTTACTTATACCTACGAGGTGTAAGTAATTTCCATTATATAACTATTATATAAAAGAAATATTCAAATCTCAAGATTTTCAAGATTCAGATTTTCTACCTATACATATCATATATGTAACTGCTGATATTAATGGAACCTAAATTAAAAAATGAATTAGTGTTAATGGAGCATAACCCCAAGAGTATTGAAAACTAATTCGGTAACACTCAATATCAATGAATCAAATCATATAAGATTCAATTACTCCCACTGACCAATTCCATCAATATGGAATCGTGGAAGTTTAATATTGAGTAAGAATCATATTCATTGAATAACCTTAGAACTAATTGCTTTAAATTCATATGTTTGATCGTATCAAAGATCTTTGAACAATTCAAAGACATGCAATGAATTTTAAGGATAGAGTTCTCAAAAAAACTTTAGATTAAATATATTTGAACAAGTCAAAAATGTTCAATCTACGTTTCATCAGAACAGATTGAAAGTTCTTGATACTTTCAAGACGTTCAATATGTGTTCCTTCAGAAACACGTAACTAAGTTACGACAATTCATCAACTAAGTTACGAAATAAAAAAAACTACCTTAAGCAATTATTATTTATTAAACTACATACATCCAATGTATCAGTTAAATAAATCTGGTGGTCTAATGACAATCATTGGTTAAACGAGATCTTAATCACCTTCCTGAATACAATATTCATTAAATGGATAAGGATGGTGGTGTGATCTCGTATCAAACCATCTTTTACCATATGGAATAAACATCTAATGCTTAAGTGATTAAACTCATAAAGCACCGTTCTAAATTATTTACTTTACCGAATAATTTTTCTTAATGTTTATCTCTACGTCAATGACACTACTAGTTATATTTAAAATATATAACAATTGTTTATAAAGAACAAGTAACTATCCAATAGTCGCAAGTTCCGATATCAAATATCAAAACAATCGTTAACTAATATTTTAAATAACTAAACGGGAGAACTGGTATCCAATACCTATAGTTGTCGTATTGTGAAAATCGATATTTTCTATATACAACTATACACATCTCCTTTCTTAAGCTTTACTGTTTGCGTTCAATTAGTCACAACAATTGCAAATAATTGATTAGAAAATTGTGTCAGACACATTGCCTCTAAAGGTCACTAAAGCTAAGAAATGCCATTACTAGATAAACAAATACTTAATGGGGCTTTCTTAATGCCAGTCAAGAATCTCGAGACATGAACTTATTCGTGTCAATTCTTACTACATAAGAAACTATTCTCTCTAAAGTATTATATCCTAAAAGGGATATCTACCTAGATTATCTATCATGACTTAGAAACTAAGTCATTAACCATCTTGATTTTCAAGAAAATCGGAACAATAGTTCCCGATGATTTAGACCAATTGTGGGAACACAGAAACTGGGCGACGCATGCTGTCCCGGGCTCGCGGCCCGTTCGGGAGTAAGGAGTAGCCACGGGGGACTAAACCGGAGAATAATGGAGTCGCCACCCGGTGTGAACCGGGAAAATGAGATTTAAGGCCGCACTCACCCCTCGCAAGGGAAGACCTCAAACCGTTGGGTTCGGAATGGTCCCTTACTTATGCCACTTGTAATGAAAGGATTTATGTAATAATTTAATCAGGCTTAAGTAGCACTTATTTCCAAGAGTATCATGCTTCTAAATTCATATGTACAAAATAAAACTTACACCTAAGTTTACATATATTTCACATCTAAGATTTCATGCTTGAAAGTACATCAAAGGAGCGACAAACATACAACTTCACTGGCATATTATATTCAAGAAAACACAAGCACACATACTAACCACACAAGCACACATGTGAGCACCTTCTCAAGTGGTACGTGGAATTGTATCCCAAGTACAGACCGTACTACCGTCCATTCAGAATCGGCTACGGAATTTATGTCTGGGTTTCCATCCGATATACCACAAGAAATAATACTCAAATGTTATCATGACATAGGTATATGAATCGTAATACATTAAACACATTGTATTCATACATGTGGGGATAGCTACTAGGAAAACCATGTATGAAATCTGATGAAAAGGACTCAGTTCAGTGGGTGCGCATTCGTGTAGCGTTTGAAAATGCGTTCTAACGGTAAACAGAAGGTTCGCGTTCGTATA
The DNA here is from genome assembly GCA_019454045.1 of Zanthoxylum bungeanum. NCBI lineage: Eukaryota > Viridiplantae > Streptophyta > Magnoliopsida > Sapindales > Rutaceae > Zanthoxylum > Zanthoxylum bungeanum. Next base: position 50,996 of record SKCR01041012.1, read on the forward strand.
GCGTTCGAGAACGCGTTCGAACGGAACCAGACCCGATGCATGATAAGACTAAGAAAATGTGTGTGCGTTCACGTAGCGTTCGAGAACGCGTTCGAACGGAACCAGACCCGATGCATGATAAGACTAAGAAAGTGTGTGCGTTCGCGTAGCATTCGAGAACGCGTTCGAACGGTAAACAGAAGGTTCGCGTTCGTATAGCGTTCGAGAACTCGTTCGAATGGAACCAGACCTGATGCATGATGAGACTAAGAAAGTGCGTGTGCGTTCGTGTAGCGTTTGAGAACGCGTTCGAACGGTAAACAGAAGGTTCGCGTTCGTGTAGCGTTCAAGAACGCGTTCGAATGGAACCAGACCTGATGCATGCAACACAAAGAATAAAGATCACAATGTCAAGCTCAGTATGTCCGATTAAACGTATCTTGCATTCAACCGAACACACATCAACCGGCGCGGCAAAGCATCGTGGTAAAGGGCTTTAACCCCTCCCCATAGGGGATCTTTCATTCCACTTACTAAGCCCATGCGCTCGATTGAATCATGCATACAAAGAATTAAAAGCAATAATATCAAACTTGGTATGCCCGATTGAACGTATCTTGCATTCAATTGAACACACATCAATTGGCGCGGCAAAGCATCGTGGTAAAGGGCTTTAACCCCTCCCCATAGGGGATCTTTCATTCCACTTACTAAGCCCATGCACTCGATTGAATCATGCATAAATAAGCAACATGCAGAATTCAAGTGACGAAAAATAAATAAACCAAAGCAACGCAAACAAAAGAGGGTGCCGTTTACTCAAGCGGTACGTGGAGTTGTATCCCGAGTACAGATCATACTACCGTCCATTCGGAATCGGCTATGAAATTTATGTCCGGGTTTCCATCCAATATACCGCGAGAGTTGACACATCTCTCATTTTATTCCACAGCCACAACATACAACATCTCATAATTCATGCATATTTATCTACTCAAGAGCCACAACATGCATTTCAACATGACAATCATGCAAGCAATACTCAATAAATAATACAAGTAAAAATAAAAAAAAAACAAAAAAATGAGTGTGAAAGATATCCTCAGGTCTAACCTTTTTGCCAACTTTCAGGCTTGCGTTTCACGGACGTCGGAAGGGTACAGCTCCTCAACTTCTCCGGTTCACTGGTTTAGCGTCCTAGCTCACTGCTTTGCTGTTTTTCTTGCTGTTCGAACTCCATTCTGCTACTGTTCGGCCTCTGTTTTGCTGCTCACTGTTCAGGTCACCTGTTTTGACGTTTCAATGGACTATTCCGAGTTTTTGTGTGGGTTTTTAGTGCAGTCTTGTGTGATTATTTTAAGGATTATGAATACAGTTTTTATGTTACTGTTTTGAGGATTTTAAGGGCTGTTTGAGGGCTAATAGGAGTGCAGTTTTTTTTATGTTACTACTTTAAGGTTTTTAGGGAATGTTTTAAGTGTATTTTGCTGCTGTTTTAGGGGTTAATTACTGCTGTTTGGGCGTGTAAAACAGTGCAGGTTTTGTGTTCACTGCAGTTCGGTTTTTTTGTTGTAATTTTCGGTGATGGAGGGCTGCTGTATATGGCTGGTTTCGGTGGCTTTAGGAAGATATAAAGGCTTGTTATTTTCGGTTATGAAGGGGTTAAGGAGGGTGATGTGTTCGACTATGGAGTGGAGGAGATGAAAAGAATATTTTTTTTGTTAATTATCCTTGTGATTGGCGTGTGCTAGGAGAGATGAATGCCTTGGTTAGGGGTTGTTTATATAGAGAAGGGCTAGGGCTTCACCTTGTCTCACAAGGAAGGGATTTTGGCATTAAAGAGAGATATGATTTGGTGTTTGAGCAAGGAAAGTCAAAGATTGAGGGGGGACAAATCTTGGCTATATTAGGAATACAAAATATTTAATTTGTTATGATTGATTTTAATTAGGCATGACATCCTTTTAATTTAGTATGTGATTTGTTTGGTTAGGAAGTTAATATATTTGATTTATCTTTATTAGGTATGATTATATTTTGTGTTTTATTTAATTGGTAAATGGTTTAATTATTTTATTTAATATTTAATTTAATTTTCCATGTGTTTTAAATGTGTTTTATTAATTGGGATGTGTTTTATGGGCTTTGGGGGGCTAATTGGGCTGGGGTGCGAGGCTAGCAGCAAAACCAGAAATACCGACTCCGTTCGAACGCCCATTCGAACGCTACACGAACGTCCGCAATCTGCCTGACGTTCGAACGAAGTAACGAACCCAGCACTAACGAAGACAGTGAACTTGTGAAATGAACTTGATGACGTACTTATTCTGAATTTCCCCTTCCGACCTCTGTTTCCTGCAATATCCTTAGCTAAAAAGGTAGTGCCTCCAACTGAGACTCATCATCGGGTTTCACATGCGAAAATGCAATGCCTACACCAATCTAATAATATTCTAGTCTAGTAGTATCTAGAACCTATTCTAGAATAACTGCAACCAAGAGTCAAGTCAGATAACATATCAAAATATGTGTGCATTAAATAAAAGTTCAATTCTATATAATCAATAGAATAAGGAAACAAACAAACGACAATTTCCATAATAATACACACTGCCTAAGTTATGGAATTTTTTAAACTTAGCAGTGTCTCCCATTATTTTACGTAATACCGTAATCCCCAACGGAAAAAGAGAATTCAATAATTAAATCAAACTCCATAATGGGAAATGGACCCCATGAATATATTTCGACTCACAGCAGAGGCACGGTCTCGCCTACGTATATTCACAGGTAGACAACTCATTGTCAATCACACTCGTTGTGACTCCTGGGTTTCCGGTCCTGGTCGTTTCTCGTGTGACTGCTAAGGAAGGCCCACAAGGAGACGTACCAAGGTTAAACTCATCAATGATAAACTCAAGCTACTTACGTAACCCTGACAGTTAGGGCACGTTCAGGATTGCGCTTTCGCTTGAATTTATCTAGTATCTGACATACATCCGGTATAAATAAATCTCTATCGGCTACACCCTCACAGCAGAGGCATTGTATCATATGTAGTCACGAAAAAATATTCATAAACCGTATTGACAAGAGGGACCATGTAATATGCATCAAATACATAAATTACATAAAACCTTATTATTTAGGGATTTTCCACAAAAGATTCTTTGAATTTATTTAATCAAATTAAATAAATACATGCATGCAACAAGTAAAGAATAAATTAAACATTGAATTTAAAAGGCATAATAATATTAGGGTGGCCAGAATCAGACTCGCTCTGATACCATTTTGTTGTGGTTTTAAGGGGGAATATAGGTAACACAGTGGAATCGCGGAAAATCAAAATTTTCCGATTTCAAAATTTTTTCTCGGACCAATTAAATAAACTTATTTCTTTAATTATCCAATTATCAGATTCTGAAAAATTACACAATAGATCAAATTTCTTGGTAATTACCGAATTTCCCCAAAACTTTGTAAATTGATTATTTTAGCCCAAAAATTATCAAATATAATTTTGGATGATTCTAAATCATTTCTAAAATGTTTTTCAACACATCTAATGCATCAAAATCAGATTTCACACAAATCCCCAATTTTTGAGTAATTGCCATGAGCACCACAAATTTTCAAGTAATTGCATTTTGGTCTCTTTTGTTAAAAACATGCCAAGATCAAATCCAATCAACCCAAAAATTTACATGCATTATATTCATACCATAATTCATCACATATATGAAAAGCCTCAAATTTGGAGTGGGTTATGAACCCTAATTTTTCAATTTCATCAAATTGTCCAATTTCACCAAATTTACAAAATCCAACACTTTAATCCATTCAATACTTCACCAATCTAGCCTCACCACTTTGAAACAACTCTAGAACAATTATAGGTCACCAAGGAGTGGCTTACCAACTCTAGAATGGCAACTTGATTTTCCAAAAATCAAAAGTAAAGCTTTGAAACCATTTCAAGCTTACTTATATGCATCAAAGTTCACAACCAAAATAAACACAAACTATAAGAAAAGAGACAACACCAAAGCAACACAAAATGATGATAAGCATGTTAGAAACAATTTTCATGTTGAAGACTTTGAAGAATAACTTACAAAACCATGATTTTCCAAGCCATCTTCCTTTAGCCTTCAAGCTTTTCTCTTAACTACTTTTGTGTTTTGTTTTATGTCAAATGAACTTCTTAAACCCTAAAAGTGAAACAAAACAATATATACTCCCCAAAATTTGCCTTGGCCGAAATTTAGGGTGTTATAAAATATCTAGATATTTTTTGTTTCAATTAAAGTTAGCTTATCAACTTGCATCCATTATCATTACAACTTTAATGAATAATCAAAAAGTCAACAAAAGCAACTCAAAACTATAACAATTATATTCATTTAGGTCTAGGGCCGAAAATACATTTAGTAAAGGAAAAAGATATTTTCATTTTTCAAACAATTTAAACAAATATCTTAGGAAGTCAAAACCATTTTGACAACATTTTCCTTTACTTTAATGTCAACAATTTACACTTATAATGATTTCCTAACTTTATCAATTCATAAGATATTTATATTTTAATTATATTAATTATTTACTTTAAATATCTCAAATATATGTATTATATTTACTTTAAATATCTCAAATACATATATAAATGATATATGTCAAATACCTTTATTTGACAATTTATTAATGTGTATTTAATAATATCATAAATTAAATACAAATACACATTAATTAGGAAATGACGGTTCAGCCCGTTTGCATTTATTTTTCGTTTAACAGTTAAACGATTTATAAATAATCACCATTATTCATAAAAGTTGCCCTAGTGCTCTACGAGTATATTTCACTAGTGAGACTCTCTAGATTCAGGTATATCTGTCACAAAATCTAATTTCGTGTCCATAATTTACCCACCCGTAAATTATGACTATGGATGGCGGTTTTCGCCCGAGGTCCACAATCGAGAATTTATAGGTTGAGGGCACTGGCGATCCTGCAAAACAAAGATGTAGAGTGAGCGGGAGTACTGTCCACCGGTGTGGTGGGTACCGGGGGCACTCCGACGCTCAAGTCAGTTAGTGAGCAAAGGGAGTAAAAGATGGGAAGTCGAGGTAGGTGCTACCTTGAACTTAGTATGGTGCCGTGAGGGCGATCAGTCGGTGGTGTTGTGAGCTTGAGGATGTCTCAAGGCTATGAGTAGGAGAGCTAGAAGTTCCATCTCCTTTCTTCTGGACTTTGGTTCCTCTTATAGGTGATTCGAGGTGGGACTCATGGATGCCTTAATTGTCTTACGTTTTGGGTGTTTGTAACAGTCGAGTCATGAAGAGGCAGTTATGGCAGTCATGGAGGGCAGTTATGGGTCTGGACGTTTCATGGGTTGGCATTTAAAAGGTAGGTATCGGTCTTTGGGAATGGTGTTTCTCCGAGCCTGGGCCTGCTCAATGTCTTTGGATTCGGTTAGGGGATTTTGGGGGTGCATTTAGCAGTGGACCTGAGGCGAAATGTCGAAATTACCCTTGGGCCAAATTTGGCCCGTACAGTTTATCCCCTACTCTCTAAGTCAATGAGTCATTGGCTTGGAGAGTATTTGACGTGCGTGTCGAAACCATAGGATGAAGGTGTACATGAGCGTCGATGCTGCCTATTGATTGAACCAAACGAGTGTCAAGTTATGAACTTGACTTTACATGATCCATTGTGGATGTGTCCAGTCGAATGAGCTAGATGAAGGTCAGGATCATGAACTTGACTCTTCAAGAGCCTTTGGGGAAGTACCCAGTCGACTGAACCAGATGAAGGTCAAGATATATGTCATACGATATGTGTAATATATGTCTACAACTTGACTCGATATGAGTCCGTGGGGGATGTCCCCGATCGACTGAACCAGATGAATGTTTCAGGATATAAGTCATACGACATGTGTAAACCACGTCTACGACTTGACTCGACATGAGTCCATGGGGATGTCCCCGGTCGACTGAACCAGATGAAGGTTTCAGGAAGTCATACGACATGTGTAGTCCATGTCTACAACTTGACTCGATATGAGTCCATGGGGGATGTCCCCTGTCGACTGAACCAGATGAAGGTTTCAGGATATAAGTCATACGACATGTGTAGTCCATGTCTACAATTTGACTCGATATGAGTCCATGTGGAATGTCCCGGTCGACTGAACCAGATGAATGTTTCAGGATATAACTCATACGACATGTGTAGACCACGTCTACGACTTGACTCGACATGAGTCCATGGGGATGTCCCCGGTCGACTGAACCAAATGAAGGTTTCAGGATATAAGTCATACGACATGTGTAGTCCATGTCTACAACTTGACTCGACATGAGTCCATAGGGGATGTCCCCGGTCGACTGAACCAGATGAATGTTTCAGGATATAAGTCATACGACATGTGTAGACCACGTCTACGACTTGACTCGACATGAGTCCATGGGGGATGTCCCCGGTCGACTGAAACAGATGAAGGTTTCAGGATATAAGTCATACGACATGTGTAGTCCATGTCTACAACTTGACTCGATATGAGTCCATGGGGGATGTCCCCGGTCGACTGAACCAAATGAAGGTTTCAGGAAGTCATACGACATGTGTAGTCCATGTCTACAACTTGACTCGATATGAGTCCATGGGGGATGTCCCTAGTCGACTGAACCAGATGATGATCAGGACAATCTCCATACTACTGGTTACCAGATGTGATGGGGTTTAAACAAGTTTTCATTCACGATGAAGGTCCAAGAAAGTCTACACACTCCTGAAGAAAGTACATGGGAATCTAAACACTCCATTATACTTGATGAAGGTACATGGAAGAGCCTACGCACTCTAGTCATGATGTAGATTCATGAGGGTCTTCATTCTTCATCCTACATGATCTAAACACGGGTCAATGAGGGTCTTTACTCTACTAGACCTGATCAAGGTCTACGAGGGTCTTTCTTTCTCATACTATAAGACCTGATGATGGTCCATGAGTGATGAGACTACTAACGAATGGGCTATCAAATGGACCTGACGATGGTCCAAGATGGTCATCAGTCATTATACTAGACCTGAAGAAGGTCTACGATATTATAATGGAATGAACATGATGAAAAACCATCAAGGTCACCACTATACTCTACGAGACCTCTATCGAATGGAATTTTCGAATGGACCTGATGAAGGTCCAATGAGGTCGTCACTCACTCTCCCAAATTTGATGAAGGTCCATGAGACTACGGTTGAATGGACCTGTTGTATGGACTTGATGAATGCCTATCAAGGTCACTTATACTAGACCTAAAGAAGGCATAGGATACTACAATGGGATGAGATTGGTGAAGGTCATCACTCTTCACTATTTGTCGAATGAACTTGACTTATGGACTAGATGAAAGTCCAAGGTCACCATTCCTGACTCTACTAGACCTAAGGAAAGTCAAAGAGGGTTTCACTCCTCATACTACGATATCTGTTAAATATCAATGAGGGTCTTTAATCCTCATACTACCATCCTTACTCTACAGGACCCGACAAAGGTCAGTGAGGATCTAAGGTCAAATAGACCTCATGGAGGTCCAAAATAATTTTCACTCTACCTATTAGATGAAGGTTGGTCGATTGATCCTGATGTAGGTTCTAATGGTCTTTCATTCTAGGCATGATAAAATATTCCATATGTAGTCTAGAATTGGTAATATTAAATCAACGTAGTATGGAAAAGATGACTAACATTTCATGTCGTTTGAGGAAGAGATGGTAATTTCTCCATCCTGAGGAAAAGATGGCAATTTCTCCATGAATCATGGGTCGAAGGCCTTTCACCTTGTTGTTTGGGAATTAAATAAATAAGATGTTTTATCATCCCATGCATGTCGAGTAAGACCTCATGAGATGATACTACAAGTGTTCATTCGACAATCATTGTGTTGTGTCGAATGGGACCGTTGCATAGCTGGAAGGTGTAGTTTCTTTGTGTTCACATGGCAAGTCTGTGTATGGTGTGCGTATGGGACAGCTTGGCGTGTGTGCTTGGCAGTTCTTTGCGCAACTTTGGCGCTTGGCACATAGGTTGTGTCTTGGACAGCTAACTAGGCAATGATGTTTTCTCTTCTTACTGCTGATTCACGTGGAGCATGGAATGAAGGGGCATAGGCTGACACATGCATGGCACGACACTGAGTTTTATAATATGGGCTGATTCTTTTGAATTTTCATTGAAGATTTCAAGAATCATGAACACATACTACTTGATTGTCTCTTGCGAGGTTACCTTGTCTAGTGGGCCATCAAAATATTTAATTAATTTCTTCTTTGAGTAATGGAATTCTCAAGCTTGGGCAGTGAGCTAAGTTTGAATTATTGTAAAAAGGCCACGCTTGGTAATTTTCAAATTGGTGAGTGGACCATTCATCTTGTTGTATGTGGTTTTGTCGAGTGGGGCTTTATGTGTTGGGCTTTTGTTCTGTTTGCAAGTGGGTGAGTCGAGTGGCTCTCTTCAATCCATGCTACGGGTTCACGTGGAGCCTCATAAAGTTTTGGTATTAACTATTGAGGTGAGTGAGTGACATATGGATTAATTTCATTTTACTAAGGATGTATGGCTGAGTGTTTCTTTAAAAGTTCTAGTCAGATGGCCGGACCTGGAGTGGCAGAATTTTTTGAAATGGGCAGTTGTGAAGTTGAATAAGAATAAGGATCCTCTTTGTACGATTGCTAGAATTATTTTAGCAGTTGTGGTTTACTTCATTTGGTTTGAAAGAAACATAAGAATTTTCGACAATAGTGCAGCCTCAGTAAATCATGTGGTGAATGAAATTTGTTTGATGGTGAGAAGTCGGCTTTCTTATTTGAATAACTCCCTAGCTTTCTCTGATCTGATCAAATATCTGTGGAATCAATGATCTCGTGCTTCTTGTTTGGGGTTTATAAATTGCTATTGAGGTGGTGAGGGCCTTTTGTTGGTTTGGTGATTGCTAGTTTTGATTCGGCTTTTTCGGAAATTTTAGGGGACAAATTCTTGCACCAATCGATGTGGGTTTCCTTTTATTGCTTGAAGTTTGAAGCTTCCCTACTCATTAATCGATGTGGGACTTTTTGTGTTTTATGTTTGTAGTATTTCTTTCAGGCTTGCTTTGGCGTTTGGCCTGTTGACCTTTGTTTGGGTTTCTTCTCGGTAATGGCTTTTCTGTTTCAATCATTGACTGTTGGATCCGGCTTTCTGGGCCTTTGAGACCTGCCTCGACTCGTGGGCCTGTTCTTCTTACTTTGGTGCCTTTCGCTGAGAGGTTTTTTGGGCTGCTTTGTTTATGTCTCTTCGTTGATCTGGGCTAATCCAAGTTAAGTCGTAAGTCTGTTGGGTTTTTTCTTGATTACTTATGGGCTTGATTGTGCTCTTGGGTTTATCCCTTTTGTTTAGCCTCATTGGTGGGGTTGTAGGCCTTACGGGCTGTGTTTCTTTGGGCCGTTTGGGTTTTATCTCTTTCTTGTTAAATTGTTTTTTTCTCTTTGGGCTTGGTTTCTAGCCTTGTACCCGCCCGGGGTATGCCCCTTTTTTTTAGTGGCATTTGTCCTTAGCATGGACACATTTTTTTTTTGGCCACATGAAACATGAAGAAAAGTGATGCATATGAGAGTCTGCAATCAACTGGACTGGACGAAGGTCTCAAAAACTTTCCACCCCATTATTCCTAATGGAGGTATATGGGAATCTACACTCTATCCGAACTGAAGGAGGTTGGCATGAGTCTACAGTTGAATGAACCTGATGAAGGTCCATGAGAGTTTCCACTCTACAAGACCTTAAGAAGGTCTATAAGAGTATGGTCGACTGAAGAAGATGTCAAACTTTTTATATAGTCTTTTATGTAGTCTGGAAGAGATGACAATCCTTTTAATATCGTCTAGCGCAGGTGATAGTGAGACTCTTTTCATGTCGTATGGAGAAGATTGAGATTCATCAATGTCGTATGGAAATGATAAACAAGAATAATCTTCTTATGTTATTCAGAGGTGATTGACAATCTGTCCATGTCGTATGGATTTGTTAGCCATCTATCTTGTCGTATGGAGAGTATGACAACCCTCACATGTAGTGAGAGGTTGATGATGATCCTTCTACCTAGTCTGAAGGAGACAATCATTTTCCATGTCGTATGGAAAAGATGGTCTCCCGATGGTGGATTTTCACTGGCCATACTGTTGACTGCTTCTAAGAGATTAGCTTGATAAGAAAGTTGGATGACTTGTAGTCTCGCGCCTGGTTGAAGAAAGAATAATGTTCCAGATATTATTGGAGATATTAGTACTGGATTTTTTCATGGCTCAATTTTCATCTTCCATTGATCGTAATTGTATTATAGAGTGGCTAATTGTGCTACCACCAGGTTTGGTGTCTGTTTGTTGCTTGAAGCCATTGATAGTTATGTTTGTAAGGATTGTAGACTGAAAGATATTTGTTTACTATGAATTGCTAAGGCCCCACGGTGGGCGCCAAATTGTGGATGGCGGTTTTCGCCCGAGGTACACAATCGAGAATTTATAGGTTGAGGGCACTGGCGATCCTGCAAAAAAAAGATGTAGAGTGAGCGGGAGTACTGCCCACCGGTGTGGTGGGTGACGGGGGCACTCCGACGCTCAAGTCTGTTAGTGAGCAAAGGGAGTAAAAGATGGGAAGTCGAGGTTAGGTGCTACCTTGAACTTAGTATGGTGCCGTGAGGGCGATCAGTCGGTGGTGTGGTGAGCTTGAGGATGTCTCAAGGCTGTGAGTATGAGAGCTAGAAGTTCCCTCTCCTTTCTTCTGGACTTTGGTTCCTCTTTTAGGTGATTCGAGGTGGGACTCATAGATGCCTTAATTGTCTTACGTTTTGGGTGTTTGTCACAGTCAAGTCATGAAGAGGCAGTTATGGGCAGTCATGGAGGGCAGTTATGGGTCTGGACGTTTCATGGGTTGGCATTTAAAGGGCAGGTATCGGTCTTTGGGCACAGTGTTTCTCCGAGCCTGGGCCTGCTTAATGTCTTTGGATTCGGTTAGGGGATTTCGGGGGTGCATTTAGCAGTGGACCTGAGGCGAAATGTCGAAATTACCCTTGGGCCAAATTTGGCCCGTACAATGACGACAACAGATAAACTAGCTGAATCATACAGGTCGAGGTCATTGCATACGTATAATCCCCCCGTCATAGGTATCCGGATAATCCCATAGATATAGATGTAAACGTCAAATCTCTATAGGTATTATCCCGTCGACGTATCTATTAGCAATCTCTAAATAACACTCGGAACTTACTTCCGAAGTATACTGTGGCCACATATTTAACAGATTTCTAATCACATATGGACTACCTATGCTCTGTACACAGAAATGACGGATCCTATCTTGACACACAAATGATATCCTGAGGATCGATCCACACCCAAAGAACAAGTGGATGTCTGATCTAAATAGATCGATGACCTGACTGCCTTTAAGTGTGGAGGATGTCTCATACATCCACAGTGGTATCTCAAGTCGAAGGACCACTATGCTACTCAACCCGAGAAGATTCTTATTGATGTTGGTGTACCATCCATTAAGAATCTTCAGTGAGTCGTTCAATGTTTATCCACTATAAACATATACATGTTTATACGAGTCTCCCCAACTCATGGTTCATTAGGATAAACCATCAGACCAAGTCTCGATATACGACATGTACTGTTAACAGATTTGACTAACAGACCCGTGTTAGTAAATCTTGACCAGGAACAATATTTGATAATATACATTTAGCAGTGATACTTCCCAATGTCAATTACAAACTACCTTTGTAACTGTGTACTGCAATATATATTATCGGGCCTTTGTCTAATATATACATATCATTAAACCACATTTAGTTTCAATCTAATCGTAATCAGATCGAATACGTATATAAAAACAAGAGGTGCAACCATAAATAAGTAATATTATGGAAAAGGGAATTGATCGTATTCATGAATCAGACATAAATACGATGCGGATTGGCGCTCTGAGCACCAACCCCAACAAATACATCGTTTAACATCAAATCCATTTCAATCACATGAAACGTACAGTCATATATTTATACTTTTAACACGAATAAACATCTTTGAAATATCATCAAATCAATAAGTCAACCAAACTTTCTTCAATTTGAAGCGAACTTTCCTTCAATTCCGATAGCCTTATAATAACTTCACATTTATGACCTATATGCATTCACTCATAACAGTGAGGAAATGATAGCTCACTTCTCTTATATTCATGCAAATCCCATTTTCAGAATTCTTACTTGGAGACATGTCTGACACCAAAAACTTACAAACACATTTCGTCTCTTTTACAATATACATACATACAATAACAAACTTAAAATACACACTTATAACATCTTACATTCACATTGGTTTTCAAGTCATTCATTTATTCCACATAAACATACATAGTCCATACATATCACGAAATCTATCATACACATGACCAGCGTAAACACACACGTATAACGCAAGCGTACGTATCGTTCAAGTAGTATAAAAATTATTGATCCCACGAGGACTTAATATCAAATCTATTAATTTTATGAGGTCAAATGATTACTAGTATCTAACAGGTTGTTTGATTGATTTGAAATGGTGATGATTCTAAATTTAAAAACAAGTAAATAAAATTGTTCGAAAGTAGGTTTTAAGAAAATTCATTATTAAAAACTATATAGGGTTGTGATTTCTTTTAATATTATTTTAAAGATGAAGTGGTTATCTTAAAGTTGGGTAATATATTGATTTATTAACCTGGAACACTAAATTATGTAAAAGTCTCTTCCGATGGTCAATTACAAATACCTAGTATAATCCAATTGAACCATATGTCTATGTCAACCAAATTACCTAGATTCATTAAGATTAAGTTCCAATTAAGGCTACCCCCGCCCGACAGGTATATTCCTATCCTGTAAGGAAATCTATTAAAGGGTTATCTATCCTCAAGGAAGATCGTGGGCTATTGAGTCTAAGGTCTCTTAAACTTAAAATACCTATTTCTAGTTCATTTTAAGTTTACCTAGTCAATTTCATTAATGGCCAGTTAATTAAAAAGCATTAAGATTAAGACTCAATAAATAAATCTTTATATTACCCAAACTATAATTTAACCCGTTATAAACCGGTGATATTAAAAGTCATCACAACCCCAGATAACTAATTTAGTTACAACACATAACTAGGGCTGGTAAAAACTTGAAAATAAAAGACTTGAAGTAAAAATGCGGTAAAGTAAATACTGAAAAGTAAATTACAATAAAATAAAATGCTAAGGTAAAAGGAATTACTTTTACTACTACTAATTTAGATATCTCCCATAAATTAATATATAAACTTGTGATAATATTACCAACCGACCAATCTGGCGGTATCCTGATTAAGTCAAATTAAGTCCAACCAGCCATTAAGGCGGTAATATTTGTCCATAAACCAGCCATAAAGGCGGAACCAAAATTAAATTACCAACCGATCAATCTGGCCGTATCCTTGATTAGTCAGGTTTAAACCAGATTAAAATTTAAATTACCAACCGAACAATATAGCGGTATCCTTTTTAAGTCAAATTTTAAATAGTGAATATATTATTTTTAAGGGAGATTAATCTAAATAGCAATAGTAAAATAATTACCTTTCACCCTAGCTGGGGAAGTTACCTCCTCATGGTGAATAGTAAAAACTGTAAAAATAAAGAAAGTAAATTACTATTATTACAAAAAGTAATTAAAATTATTACAAAACTAAAAGCTAAAAATTAAAAGAAACTTAGAGAGAGAAGAACTCCATATTTACATCAAAGAAATGGGAGAGAATGGTACAACAAATTCTGAAATCTCGAGCTGAATTTATAGGCCTCGGTGGGGTTCCAGCGTCGCGACGCCAATGTCTTACGCGTCGGTACGCTGGAACAGTGAGGCGTGGCACAATGACGGCTTGACACGTGGCGATTCGGATAAGAAGATAAGGCGACACCTGGCGAGGCGGCTAACAACTCAATAATTGATGCTGACGTGGCGCTGACGTGGCAAGGCGGCTGAGAGAAATTGTCGGCACCGTAGGATTGCGACACGTGGCGACACGTGTCGTGCTGTGATTGGCTGATGATGACGTGGCATGCTGACTCGGTTGACCTGCTGACGTGGATGATGACATGGCAAGACGCGTGGAAGAGTTGACTCGTTGACCAGATGATATGGCGACACGTAGGATGACACGTGGCACACGTGGAAATAGTAATTGTCGGCACCGTAGGATGATGACACATGTTACGGCGCACGTTAGCAGATCGGCTGTGATGGTGACACGTGGCACGGCGCATCTTAGCAAAGTCAAACTTCTCAAATTCTGACCCGTTGACCCGGCGCACGTTAACAGCTCTGGTGCACGTTAGGCGTCGCGACGCCAAAGGCTTGGGCGTCGCGACGTGATAAAATTACCGAAATGCCCTTTTTGCCAATTTTTCCTGTTTTGGTCCAAATCACCTCCAGTATGTCCTGAAACTTTATTTATGTTCAAAATAACACAAAACACATCAAAATATTCACAAAACTCAAGAAACTATATAAAATATTAGGTTTAAATGAGTGGGAAATAGTGATAGAAATACAACTCATCACACCCCCAAACCTAACATTTTGATAGTCCTCAAGCAAAACACAAAATAAAGTAACATAATAAAATTTAACTAAGCCACTTTCGTAGGGATCACGGTTGCATTTAGCGTATGCAACAAGCCTTTAAACCCCTAGGTGTCCCTAGTGGACAAGTTGTAGTCTCGTGAGGGTTTACAGCAATGATACCCACAAACATTTTACAAAAGTAAAAAGGTAGTAAAACTAATGCACACAAAAGAAAAAAAATAAGCGAAAAGAGAATAAAGAAGTTAGTGACTAACCATGAGAAATTTCTACTCCAAGTTATTAGTTGTTTTGTTTCTTTCTAAATTACCGAATAAGTAAATTCTCCGATTATATTTACCATTCTCCATATACACAGCCAACAAAATATTAATCAACTCATTTTTGCCCACAACAGTCATAAGTGCAGTTGATAAGAGAGTAATATTTTTGTCCTAAAGTTCTATCAGATTTCACACCTTTTTGTAGCAATGGAATAATTTTTCTGATTTTTTTTTCTTTGATTTTTCACTATTTTTTATTTATTTATATACAATATCTTCCATCTATGTAGCGAGTGTTGGGTCGGTGGCTCCCAAACCAGTTGGCTTTAGGGCACCAGGTGTTAAGATACCCCTACGGGCTTAATTACTCAGACTTCAGATATATATATTTTTGCAGCATCTTTGATCCATGTAGCGAGCTTTGGGCCAGTGACTCCCAAACCAGTTGGTTTTAGGGCACTAGGTGTTAAAACACCCTTACAGACTTAATAACTCGGATCTCAGATTTTTTTTTTTTTACTCCATCACTTTTTGATATGCTTCCTCCAATTAAACTAGAGCACTGAATATTACAAACTTTTCAATTTTAGCTCATGTCCGTATGTTTCCATATATGTTGATAATACCTGCCAACTGAGCATATGAAGATCCATTTTAGTCAGTTTTATGGAGAATTCACAAATTAAATAATTCAAAATGAAATAAACAAAAATTAACTTGTTTCAAAAATGGTTTGAGATACGTATCAGGAGTGAAAACTCCTTACTCAGCTATCTCTTACCAATTTTACCTTTTTAGTCAAAATAAAAGAACGAAAATATTTTTTTTGTATTTTTCGAAAAATTTTGGACTAAAAAAATACACACAAAACTAAAAACAAGGTAATTTCCCGTTGTAGATTCCCCAGAGGGAGGGTGGAGCGAGGCTCTCTTAAGTACCCAAGCCTCTTAGGCTCTTATCGCTTGGTGTCAGGAAAAACAACGAGTCCTCCACATTAGTCTTTCACATGAGCTATGGGTGAATGATTATCTAGGTGCCTTCACAGCTTTTCCTTATAGAAAGGTAGTGAGTGAAGGAAGACACCAACCATCACCTGCTCCCTAAACAGTAGAAGAAGAGTTTAGAAGATAATACCTGGTTAGTTGAAATTCTACAAGAAATTAAAGGTTAAGATCCAGATTAACACGACGCCTCTTACCACGATCGTCCTCGGACCAATTTATCTTTGAAAGGATAGGGTCAACTTGTGGTTCATAGGCTAAGAGTTGGTCAATTAGATCCGGAGCAGTTCTGGCAGTAAAGATGTTCTTTTAAAGGTTTTGACACGAACCCATTTCTCCGCATCATCAAGAAACACAAAAAGAAAGAAAATCATAAAATCCATCAACGTTGAGCAGCCCAATTGGTTCTGATGTATGTTCAGGTTCGCCCAAGATAGTACTATAAAAATTTCCTCCAATGTACCCAAGCCACCTGGCAAAGCAATAAAAGCATCAGCACGGTTTATCATTTCTACCAGTCGTTCAGACATACCTGGCACAATAAGTTCCTCTCCGTTTGATGATCCAATAAGATTTGCCTCTGCCAAGGGTTTTGGGATGATTCCCAAAACGTGACTGCCTCCTTCCTGTACAGCCTTTGAAACGATCCCCATAAGTCCAAGATTTCCTCCGCCATATATTAAGTGCATATTCCTTGCAGCGAAGACTCGACCCAATTCTGTGTTGCTTCTATGTATTGTGGTTTAGTTCCAACACTACTACCGCAAAACACACAGATGTTTTCAACTCGTCTTCTTGAAGTGGCTTCCATGTTTTACTCTGGATGTCTTCAAAAGTGCAATGATGAGTTGAATTTATAACACCTGAAAAGGGTGAGTAAAATAATAGCACTAGTACCTGCCAAATGACAATTATTAGTTAAACAAATCGTGATAGTCAAAAAGGTCTGGATCCTGTCTACGAAAATAAAACAACAAAACAAATCACAATGATTAGGAAAAGACAAAGAGATATAATATGTACAAAAATTTACAGTTTGATTGACGTCTATGCGTCAGGGACAAGCTTCCCATCCAATTTTCTTATAAATTGGCAAACAGGGTCTTTTTGAGTCAGATTCCCAAGACTTAACAGTTGTCTTTCTTTTTGAAATTGTGTATGTAATTTGCGAAAGGCTATGTGAACATATCCACTGGGATGCGTCTCAAGAGTCGAAGATATATCATCTAAAGACTCCTTACTCAAGCCATCCCTAATGAATTTAATTTTGTCTTCGCGATTATCAGACACCATTCCTAAAGAACGACAACGAGTATTGCAATTCCAACGTGCACATTTATAACAAACACCCATTTGCTTAGCTCTACGTTTCTTTGCATAGGTGCTTCTTCCAAAACCAGGCAGATTTTTAATAAAAGAGTCAGAAGACTCACCTGCCAATCGGACTCGTGCTTCAATTACCCAACGAATGTCATTAGGAACACCGTGAATTGTCAGTAACCTCATCCGTTCCAAGCGAGCTTTGTAGACTTTCATCAGAGATTTTTGAGGGAGAGAAGGAAATTGCTTGTGAAGATTTGAGAGCTTCTTCCATCTTGAAATGTCTTAATCTGCAAAAACTAAACACACAAAATTAAATCACATCAAATCACAATATATACAAAAATTGCATGGGTTGCCTCCCTGCGAGCGCTAAGTTTTAAGTCGTCAGCTAGACGTGACTGCCTGAACGTTATGCTGGATCTGAAAGTGTGACACTTTCTTTTTGTCGCTCAAATGATTCTCCCCAGTAGTGTTTGACACGCTGACTATTAACTTTGAATGTGTTGTTGGTGTTAGGATCCAGTAACTCAACAGCTCCATAAGGTAAAACCTGAGTGATCACAAATGGACCTGACCACCTAGATTTCAATTTTCCAGGGAAAAGTTTCAATCTTGAGTTGTAAAGTAACACCTGCTGCCTTGGTTCCAACTGTCTGTGCACTATTTTTCGGTCATGCCATTTCTTTGTCTTTTCTTTGTATAATCTGGCATTCTCATAAGCCTGTAGGCGAAATTCCTCCAATTCGTTAAGTTGGTGAAGTCTTTTCTCTCCTGCAGCTTGTGAATCAAAATTCAACTTCTTCAGTGCCCAGTACGCCTTGTGCTCAAGCTCAACTGGTAGATGGCACGCTTTCCCAAACACCAATCGATATGGAGACATACCAATGGGTGTCTTGTAAGCTGTCCGGTAGGCCCATAATGCATCATCTAGTTTTGTTGACCAGTCCCTCCTTGTTGATCCAACGGTTCTTTCTAGGATTCTTTTGATTTCCCTGTTTGAAACCTCAACCTGTCCATTTGACTGTGGATGGTAAGCTGTGGCAACCTTGTGAGTAACTCCATATTTGGATAGGAGTGCATCGAAGTATTTGTTGCAGAAATGAGAGCCACCATCACTGATGATTGCACGAGGTGTTCCAAACCGAGTGAAAATATTCTTTTTCAGGAATTTGATCACGACTTTTGAATCATTGGATGGTAGTGCAATTGCTTCAACCCATTTGGAGACGTAATCTACAGCAACCAGGATGTACATGTTTCCGAATGATGGACAAAGGGTCCCATGAAATCAATACCCCATACATAGAATATTTCGACTTCTAGAATGTTTTGCAACGGTCCTTCGTTTCTCCTGGAAATATTTCCCATTCTCTGGCACCTGTCACATTGAAAAGTAAAAAGATAAGCATCTTTAAATAGAGTGGGCCAGAACAAACCTGATTGTAGGACTTTGGCTGCAGTTTTGTTTCCTCTGAAGTGTCCGCCATATGGTGATGAATGACAGTGCTGCAAAACACTGTTGATTTCCTTCTGTGGAACACACCGTCTCAATAATTGATCAGCACAGCGTTTGAACAGGTACGGTTCATCCCAGACATAGTGCTTGACTTCTTTGAAGAACTTCTTCCGTTGCTGAGTTGTCTATTCCAACGGCCATTTTCCTGACACAATGTAGTTGACATAGTCAGCATACCAAAGAACTTCCTGTTATTTCATGGCAAATAGCTGTTCATCTGGAAAAGTTTCTTTGATTGAGATCTTTGTCAGCTGTTTCTCCATTCTCGAGCCTCGATAGATGATCTGCCACCTGATTCTCTGTTCCTTTCCTGTCTCTGATCTCCACGTCAAATTCTTGCAGAAGAAGTATCCAACGGATCAATCTGGGTTTGGCATCTTTCTTCGTGATCAGATATTTGATTGCTGAATGATCTGTGTAGACCACCACTTTGGGACCCAACAGATAGAAGCGGAATTTGTCAAAAGCGTACACAACTGCGAGCAACTCCTTTTCGGTGGTTGTGTAGTTGAGTTGAGCTTCATTCAAAGTTCTACTGGAATAATAAATGGTGTGGAAAATCTTTGCTTTGCGTTGTCCCAAAACTGCACCTACAGCAAAATCACTAGCATCGCACATCACTTCAAATGGAAGGGTCCAGTCTGGTGCTACAATGATGGGGGTAGAGACCAGCTTCTGTTTTAAGATCTCAAAAGCTTCCTGGCATTCTTTGGTGAAGTTGAAAGGCACATCTTCTCCAGAAGATTGCACAGAGGTTTTGCAATTTTGGAAAAGTCTTTGATAAATCTCCTGTAAAAACCTGCATGTCCAAGAAAACTTCGAATACCTTTTACTGATGTTGGTGGAGGTAGTTTTTCAATTGTCTCTATCTTTGCTTTGTCTACCTCAATCCCCTTTTGTGAGATTCGATGTCCAAGAACAATGCCTTCCTGCACCATGAAGTGGCATTTCTCCCAGTTGAGTACCAGGTTTGTATCTTCGCACCTTTGTAACACATGTTCCAAATTTTGCAAACAATGGTCAAAAGAATCTCCAAACACAGAAAGTCATCCATAAAAACCTCCATACTCTGCTCCAGCATGTCTGAGAAGATGGCCATCATGCAACGCTGAAATGTAGCAGGGGCATTACATAATCCAAATGGCATCCTGCGGAAAGCAAAAGTACCATAGGGACATGTAAATGTAGTTTTCTCCTGGTCTTCTGGTGCGATGGCAATCTGATTGTACCCTGAATATCCGTCCAGAAAGCAATAGAACTCATGTCCTGCCAGTCTGTCTAACATCTGGTCAATGAATGGTAGCGGAAAATGGTCCTTTCTCGTGGCTTTGTTCAGTTTTCTGTAGTCCATGCATACTCTCCATCCAGTCACTGTTCTTGTTGGAAGCTTTTCATTCTTTTCATTGGTAACCACAGTAATTCCTCCTTTCTTTGGTACACACTGCATAGGACTCACCCAACTGCTGTCTGAGATGGGGTAAATGATGCCAGCATCTAACCATTTGATGATTTCTTTCTTCACGACTTCCTTCATGATTGGATTGAGTCTCCGTTGATGTTCCACTGTGGGTTTGTACTCATCGTTCATCAGGATCTTGTGCATGCAAAATGATGGACTAATGCCTCGAATGTCTGCTATAGTCCAGCCAATGGCTTTCTTGTGCTCTCGTAACACTCTCAGCAACTTTTCTTCCTGCTCCAATGTTAGTGAAGAAGAAATAATAACAGGTAATTCAGAAGAGTTTCCAAGAAATGCATACCTGAGATGACTCGGAAGTAACTTCAGCTCCAACTGTGGTGGTTCTTCAATCGAGGGCTTGATTCGATCTTTCTTGGCAGTTCCAAGCTTTCAACTGGTGGTGTTGCTTTGAATCGGAATGGTTTGTCAAGGTAGTTGATACATTCCAGGATTTCAGCATCTAGCTCGTTGTCAGTCATGTTGGTGATGCAAGCTTCAAGTGTATCTGTGGGAGTTGGCTCAGTATTTTGAACGATATTATCAACAACATCAACTCTGAAGCATTCTTCTTCCTTTTCATCGCTCGGGAATTTCATGGCTTTGAAAACATTAAAGGTCACTTCTTGGTCCTGCACTTTCATGGTCAGTTCTCCTTTTTGCACATCAATCACAGTTTTACCTGTAGCCAAGAATGGTCTCCCAAGAATGATAGGTATTTCTTTGTCTTCTTCCATGTCAAGGATGATGAAATCTGCTGGGAGAATTAGTTTGTCTACTTTGACCAGCACATCTTCAACAACACCTCTTGGAAATGCGAGTGTTCGGTCAGCAAGTTGCAATGAAACTGAGGTAGGCATTGCTTCTCCAATCTGCAGTTTCCTGTAAATAGAAAAAGGCATCAAGTTAACACTGGCTCCTAAATCACATAAAGCCTTACCGATATAATGTTCTCCAATGGTGCATGGAACTGTGAAACTGCCAGGATCTTTCAACTTTGGGGGAAGTTTCCTCTGAATAATGGCGCTGCATTCTTCCGTTAATGCTACTGTTTCGTAGTCTCCCAATCTCCGTTTTCGTGAAAGAATGTCTTTCATGAATTTGACATAACTGGGCATTTCTTCCAAGGCTTCTGCAAATGGGATGTTGATGTGAAGCTTTTTGAACACCTCCAGGAATCGAGCAAACTGCTTGTCCAATTTGTTTTTCTGAAGACGCTGAGGAAAAGGTGGAGGTGGAATGATTCTTTCTGGTTCTTTTTCCTTTGCTTCTTTTTCCTCCATCTGTTGTTCTGCTTCTTTTGGAACATCTTCAATGGCTGCCTTGATTCCAACATCTTTGTTGATTTCAGTACCACTTTTCAAGGTGATGGCTTGACATTGCTCCTTCCCTCGGTTCCTTGGATTGGTTCTGTATTGCTGGGAAGATTTCCTGGTGGTCTGTAACTCTGAGCATTGGCCAGTTGTCCGATTTGATTCTCCAGTGCTTTGATAGAAGCAGATTGGCTTTGAAATATAGCATCATATGCTGCTTGTTGCTTTTTGAACATCTCTGCAATCCATTCTTTCATTTCTGGTTCTTTTTCAAATTCCTGGCTTTTGTTCTGTTGCTGAAATCCAGGTGGTGGATAGTTCTTTTGCCCTGAATTGTTGCTCCATGAAAAATTAGGATGATTCCTCCACCCTGGGTTAAGTGTTGGAATATGGATTGTTCCCTGTCTGTTGAAATTGTTGACATAATTCACCGTCTCTTCAAGTTGGTTTAGTTCTGGTGCTCCTCCATATGGTGAACTTGTGGATCCAGTGGTAAGAGTCTCCATGAATTTGCATATCTGATCTAGCTTGGCACTGACTGCTGTATTGGCTCCACTTTCATAAATTCCTGCAATTCTTTGGATCATGCTCCTTTCTGTTGGCCACAAGGAATTGTTGTTGGCCATTTCTTCGATTAGTTCCCAGGCTTGATCTTCTCCTTTCGCCATTAAAGCTCCTCCAGCAGCAGCATCGATTGTGGTTCTCATTATTCCAGAAAGTCCATTATAGAATGTTTGGACTTGAAGCCATTTTGGAATCTCATGGTGAGGACATTTCCGGAGTAAATCTTTGTACCTTTCCCAAGCTTCGTAGAGAGTTTCTGAATCTTGTTGTACAAAGGATGTGATGTCATTCCTCAGCTTTCCGGTTCTGGCTGGTGGAAAGTACTTTGCAAGAAATTTGGTGGCTAAAGTGTTCCAAGTTGTGATGGAACCTGCTGGTAGTGAATGTAGCCAGGCTTTAGCTCTGTCCTTCAAGGAGTATGGGAAAACACGCAATCTCATTGCTTCTTCAGCTTCTCGGTTGTAATTGAAAGTGCCGCAAACTTCCAGGAAGTTGCTGATGTGGGCATTAGGATCTTCAGTTGCATTCCCCCCAAACTGAACTGACTGCTGAATCATCTGAATGCATGTTTTGATGTCACCTGCATTTGCTGGTAATGGAGGAAGTACAATGCAAGAAATGAGTCTGTCAACCACCGGAATGGTTCTGTCTCGAATGGGAATTGGTGGTGCAACTTCCAAAGGTTCAGGTTCCATGTTGACTAAAGCTTCTTGGCCTTCTCGCCTTTCCCTTCTCAACTGTCTGATGGTTCTTTCAATTTCGGGTCAAGCGGTCGAAGTTCAAAACTTCTGGTTCGTCTCATGATTTTCTGAGAACCTGAAACACAAGAAAACAAAAACAATAAGTAAAAAGAAATTAGATACAAGTAAAGTATCTAACCTTAAAACTAATAGTGAAGATAAATAAGTCCCGGCAACGGCGCCAAAAACTTGACCGGCGTAAACACACGTATAACGCAAGCGTACGTATCGTTCAAGTAGTATAAAAATATCGATCCCACGAGGACTTAATATCAAATCTATTAATTTTATGAGGTCAAATGATTACTAGTATCTAACAGGTTGTTTGATTGATTTGAAATGGTGACGATTCTAAATTTAAAAACAAGTAAATAAAATTGTTCGAAAGTAGGTTTTAAGAAAATTCAATATTAAAAACTATCTAGGGTTGTGATTTCTTTTAATATTATTTTAAAGATGAAGTGGTTATCTTAAAGTTGGGTAATATATTGATTTATTAACCTGGAACACTAAATTATGTAAAAGCCTCTTCCGATGGTCAATTACAAATACCTAGTATAATCCAATTGAACCATATGTCTATGTCAACCAAATTACCTAGATTCATTAAGATTAAGTTCCAATTAAGGCTACCCCCGCCCGACAGGTATATTCCTATCCTGTAAGGAAATCTATTAAAGGGTTATCTATCCTCAAGGAAGATCGTGGGCTATTGAGTCTAAGGTCTTTAACTTAAAATACCTATGTCTAGTTCATTTTAAGTTTACCTAGTCAATTTTATTAATGGCCAGTTAATTAAAAAGCATTAAGATTAAGACTCAATAAATAAATCTTTATTACCCAAACTATAATCTAACCCTTATAAACCGGTGATATTAAAAGTCATCACAACCCCAGATAACTGGCTTAGTTACAACACATAACTAGGGCTGGTAAAAACTTGAAAATAAAAGACTTGAAGTAAAAATGCGGTAAAGTAAATACTGAAAAGTAAATTACAATAAAATAAAATGCTAAGGTAAAAGGAATTACTTTTACTACTACTAATTTAGATATCTCCCATAAAATAATATATAAACTTGTGATAATATTACCAACCGACCAATCTGGCGGTATCCTGATTAAGTCAAATTAAGTCCAACCAGCCATTAAGGCGGTAATATTTGTCCATAAACCAGCCATAAAGGCGGAACCAAAATTAAATTACCAACCGACCAATCTGGCGGTATCCTTGATTAGTCAGGTTTAAACCAGATTAAATTAAATTACCAACCGACCAATATAGCGGTATCCTTTTTAAGTCAATTTTAAATAGTGAATATATTATTTTTAAGGGAGATTAATCTAAATAGCAATAGTAAAATAATTACCTTTCACCCTAGCTGGGGAAGTTACCTCCTCATGGTGAATAGTAAAAACTGTAAAAATAAAGAAAGTAAATTACTATTATTACAAAACTAATTAAAATTATTACAAAACTAAAAACTAAAAATTAAAAGAATTAGAGAGAGAGAACTCCCTATTTACATCAAAGAAATGGGAGAGAATGGTACAACAAAATCTGAAATCTCGAGCTGAATTTATAGGCCTCGGTGGGGTTCCAACGTCGCGACGCCAGGGTCTTGCGCGTCGGTACGCTAGAACAGTGAGGCGTGGCACAATGACGCTTGACACGTGGCGATTCGGATAAGAAGATAAGGCGACACGTGGCGAGGCGGCTGACAACTCAATTATTGATGCTGACGTGGCGCTGATGTGGCAAGGCGGCTGAGAAAATTGTCGGCACCGTAGATTGCGACACGTGGCGACACGTGTCATGCTGTGATTGGCTGATGATGACGTGGCATGTTGACTCGGTTGACCTGCTGACGTGGATGATGACATGGCAAGACGCGTGGAAGAGTTGACTCGTTGACCGATGACGTGGCGACACGTAGATGACACGTGGCACACGTGGAAATAGTAATTGTCGGCACCGTAGGATGATGACACGTGGCACGGCGCACGTTAGCAGATCGGCTGTGATGGTGACACGTGGCACGGCGCATGTTAGCAAAGTCAAACTTCTCAAATTCTGACCCGTTGACCCGGCGCACGTTAGCAGCTCTGGTGCACGTTAGGCGTCGCGACGCCAAAGGCTTGGGCGTCGCGACGTGATAAAATTACCGAAATGCCCTTTTTGCCAATTTTTCCTGTTTTGGTCAAAATCACCTCCAGAATGTCCTGAAACTTTATTTATGTACAAAATAACACAAAACACATCAAAATATTCACAAAACTCAAGAAACTATATAAAATATTAGGTTTAAATGAGTGGGAAATAGTGATAGAAATACCACTCATCAACACACATAAACATTCAAATATACATACAATCATAATGTAACTGACAATGAAGTGTACACAATAGTCCAAAACATCAAGGAACACACAACCAGGAAAATGCATACATATTATCTAGCTTACATATACAATGCTCGTACGAGACTCATTACCTATTTTAGAATAAGTATGAGATGAATATAATCCGAACGGATTCCTAACCAGCTCGGCTACTACACCACGAAATTACCAACGCATTAAACATACACACATGCACACATATCATGTAATACAAACTCATCCCATGATTTCTCATACACAAGCACATACATGATAAACACCCTAAATCATCATCCAAACACTCATATACATACATATGAATATACACATTATTATTAATTCAAATGTTATATCTTTAATAATCTTCATATTTTTCCCTTATCGATCAAACATACTCAGTTTTCAAATTTCTTTTGGAAACATCTGATACTAAAATTCATCATTTAAACATATTTATTCAGGAATGACTTAGCTTATACTCATTTCCTATCACACTTAACCAATCCAACCTCTAAACAAACAATTTGTATGTATAAGTCAATAACAAACTTATTCAAATAACATACACATACATATGATAATACAAATTCAGAAATCATAATTTGTTCCCCTTACCGATCTTATATACTCAAATCATCCATAGCTTACCTTCACATACAAATATGTGTACCAAAGCTTATATATATATGCTTGTTCATTTACATACATATATATATATATACCATTACATGTTCATACACTTACGTACATAAACACATGCATATAGACATCAAGCTTATCAAATATTTCATTTCATATCATAGCAATAATAAAAATCCATACCTGTGATGGTCGACTATAACTATACATGATCTCGAAGTCTGTTCTCAAATCCACCTCTTATTAGCCTAAATATTTCAATCATATATATATATATATATATATATATATATATATATAATATATATATTATATATATATACAACACGAAATGAACAATTTAAGTATTCATCACATGGGTTACTTACCTGGCTTCGTGAGCGCTCCAAGTCCTAGTCAAATATGTTAAAATAAATCGAGAAACCCCATCATAATCGTAACTTTATAAAATTCTCGACTTAACTATGATAAAATTTTGGATCTTTCTGAGACAATCGTATTAAGTTCGATTTTAATGATTTTAGTTGCATTAATCTTAAAACATCATTACAAACTAATCCAAGCCACTAGTTAGCTTAAATCCTCGATTTACACATTTTCGGAAAATCTTTCGAAAACATTTCTGTAAACGCTTCGGAAGGGTCCCGAACCCTCCGAACCTACCCGGAATTATTAAAACATTATCATATCATCATATATATATCTCATATCTAGCGTTACGATAAAAAAACACATCAATATAAGCAAAATCTACTTTTATCAGAAACTTACATGACCTATCGGATCAATCCAATTTGTTCTGTTTTCACTTGGATTCTACCAGATACACATATTCAATATGCTCATGCTCAAACAATTCAATTCAAACAATTACGCTACTCTACAAAGCTATTGGAAACATCTGAACATTTAATGGAAAACTTGAAATTTGTGAGTTTTTTCCGGAAGATCTTACCGAGATTTTGAGGGCATATACGAACTCCAATTGATCCCACGAACGCGCTGAAATCGATAATATTTAGATTGGAGCTACAGTTTATTCGTGGGTCACTATTCACTAAAGCTTCTCTCTTTTTGCGTGCAACTGTACACGGAACGAAATATCCATGACTGCCATCTTGTAGTACTCTCCGAGAGCTTCGATTTGGCAGGTGGCTCGGGCCGTGAAACGAAGCGAGGAGCCGAGATCGATAAACTCATTTCCACGCATGTCACCTTCACTTTCTCGTCGTTTACCGGCGTTCTAGGCTACCTCCGGCCACCACAAGACTGAGGGGTGGCTGACGCACCCCTCTGGCCGGTTGCGCCGATCGGTAATGGCCGGCAGGTCACCGGAGCCACCAAGTGTCATCCAAAAAAATTTAGGGCTGTGGTCGAGTGGAGAGAGTTGAGAGGTTATGTGTTTTCTATAATTACAAGAAACTATGGGGTATTTGTAGAAAAATTATTAAATTTACATTATGACCCTCGCGAAATTACAGTTTAGTCCATACCATGTGCTTTCTCGGAAATTCATATTTTTGAAACCCTTCTGATATAAATTTTGAAAAATATTTAACACGAAAGTTATTCATCTCAGAAAAACGAGTCCAATGGTTAAACAATAAATTTTTATTTTTATAGAGTTCGTTTTCTATTTTTATAGCCAAAACAATAAATTTTTTCGCGTATAACGTTATAAACTGATATCGCGTAATCGGTTCTCGACGCCACGTGTTTTCAAATGTGATGAAGCTTTACTTAAAAATATCTCGACCTATTTTCCAACACATAAACTCCTATTTTTGAACATCATTCAGTTCAAAATCCTAAACTTTAATTCGAAAATCTTCTAGAATTACTCTGAAAAAAATTCGGGATCTTACAGGCAAGCACTGGCAACATAGCTGAATAACTCATCTTCTGCTTCCAAATATGCAAGTTTCTTATAGAATACAAGTGGTGAAGAAATATTTTTTTCTCTTTGCAGAATTATTGTTGTTTAGCTTGGATAATAGTTTTGAATAATAAGTTTGGTTATAGTACTTAAGTTTAGGAAAAATATTTTGTAAGATAAATTTTTTTTAATGTCTTCATAATAATCTTAGATAATATACATATTTAATTTTAATTTGTAATATTTATTTACATAACAAAAAATTATCTTTGCAATCATAGGGTTTGCAGGCTTTGAAAAGTTTGAGTTTGCCTTTGAAAGAAGAAGCAAGCCATTTTCCGTACACAACTATTTGGACAGCTTTCCTGGAATTTATATCATTATTTATTTTATTTTTTAAAAAATATAAATATTCAAAAAATATAAATATTTTCTGCATCTTTATCTTAATATTTTGTGGGTGATATCGAGTTTTATGAGCGAATTGATGTGTTTTGGGTATGTTTTACAGGTTAAAATAATATCACGACTCAATGGAATTAACAATGGATGAAAATGGCAAGATACAAAATAAATTGGCATGAATTTCAGCATCAAAACCCATGTCCCGACACTGGACGCGCGCATGAGCAAAGCTGAGGCAAAAAGTCAAAATTCCATTTGGCTTTAAATTCATTTGGTGCTTGCGATGCCAATGCATGGGAGTCGCGACACGAGCCAATGTTGCTGAAGACAGTTGCGATGAGTGTAGCGTGTCGCAACACGAGAAATCCACCCCCAACTCGCCTTGAATCTGATTCTTAACCAAGACCCCATGAACGTCATATATAAGCATAGTTCTCCCCAAAACCTAAAATCAAGTCTCATAACATATTTTGGAGTCTTCATAGCATAGAAAAATGCCTAGAGAAGTGCAATAACAAATGGATCAATCGAGTTGGAGTTTGAAGATGAAGACTGTAAACGAGAGTTTTGTTCTTCCATTTTCTCTCTAACTTTATCTTTTATGAGTTCATGCCTTGTATTTATGATTAGCTCGTGTTAATTGAATATTATGAGTAGCTAATTCATTAAATCTATGGTTGTAATGGATCCCAAGCATGTTTAATTAATTTAATTAAATATTTTTATTCATTTTTGCTTGTTTTTTATTATTTATTATTATATGTACTTGAACACTATTTTATATTTTTGGCCAACAATAGAATAGTCTTGGAAAATCCTTATGAACTCGACGGAGGACATTTGGATTAACTGTGATAACAATAGTGATGAGAACCTGAATGGAACAAGCCAAGCAAACCCACACAAGACTGAAACTGTTCCCAAGAAAGCCATGACAGTTAGGATAAAAACTCTAAACCTCTGAAGAACAAGCAACAGAAACCTAGAGTGCTAATGGGGCGCCACAAATGAATTAGCAGACCTTTGATAAGCCAAAACCAGTGAGAAAATATTGAAGGTTTCTCAAAGTTCACGAAATTGATATAATTTTATTGAAAAAGAGTTTATCAAAACAGAACCAAAAGTTAGCCTTTTATAAGGAGGCTTCAACCAAAAACCCTAACCCAAAAAGGACAAAAGACGAAACTACCCACATGCTAACAGACGCGTATCCTAAAACTAAGCTAAGCTATCGCCCACGTGCAAACCCTTGCATGCTTAACCTAATTCCCAAACATAAAATAATAATCTAAAGAAATACACTCAAACATAAATAAAGGGCAGAAATAAAACAAATGTCAAGCCTTAAATAAAATCATAAAAATTATCAAATAACTATAATAAAATAAGCCTAAGTATCTCGTTGCTCCACGACCTAAATAAGGTTCACCATCTTGGGTTCATCCAACTTCAAGCCCATACTCAATGTAGTATAGGTGCGGGAATAGTCAGATATAATCTTTTGTATGAATCTATGCATTGCTTCATGGATCTTCTTAGCTCGAGACCTCGTGATTAGACCTTTTGGGACATGCACGGTGGTGGTCCGTCTGTGTCCATCATGGGCTGCATCCTGGGCCTCATCATTCCCCCTCTCCTCGAAAATATTTGACCTCGAATCTACAAGAAAAAAAGAAAGATCATAAACATTAAATGACGCAAAAATATTATACTCACCTGGTAAATCCACTTTGTAGCCATTGTCATTTATTTTCTCAAGGATCTGAAATGGGCCATTGCCTCTGGGTTGGAGTTTGGACTGTCATTGTTTTGGGAATCGCTCCTTCCACATATGCACCCAAACCCAATCACTTGGTTCGAATGATACACGGTGTCTACCATTGTTGGCATGCGAGGCATATTATTCATTCTTCTTCCCAATATGTTTTCGTACTTTCTCATGTATGGACTTGACCCAGTCGGTCTTGCGTTTACCATCTAGGCTAACCTTCTCATCAACGGGCAAGGGCAATAAATCCATAGGTGTTAGTGGATTAAATCCATACACAAGTTCAAAAGAAGAATAAGAAGTAGTAATGAGTACTACGATTGTATGCAAACTCAATGAAAGGTAAACATTCTTCCCATGACTTCAAATTCTTAGAAATAACAGTACGCAATAGTGGGGACAGGGTCCTGTTAATGACTTCAGTTTAGCCATCAGTCTGTGCGTGACAAGTAGTGGAAAATAAGAGTTTAGTTCCAAGCCTACCCCATAAAATTTTCCAAAAATGACTTAAAAACTTTGCATCCCTTTCCGATTCTATACTCCGAGGCACCCCATGCAAGCGAACAATCTCACAAAAAATAGGTCAGGAATGTGTGTGGCATCATCTGATTTGTGACATGTAATAAAGTATGTCATCTTGCTAAAACGGTCAACTACAACAAAAATAGAGTCTCAACCCTTCCTAGATCTGGCCAATCCTAACACAAAATTCATGGAAATATCTACCCACGGTACCTGGGGAATAGGTAATGGTGTATAAAGTACATATGGTTGAACTTTAGATTTTGCTCTCCTACAAGTAATGCACCCAGTACAAATGTGTATGACATGTTTCTTCATTTTAGGCCAATAAAAATGCTCATAAAAGATATCTAAAGTTTTTGTAACACCAAAATATCCCATAAGACCCCCACTATGTGCTTCACGGTCCAATAATTCACGCATATAACTATTAGGAACACACAATTTATTCTCTTTAAATAAAAAATCATCTTATCTGTAAAATTTACCACATACGCCTTTTTCACTTGCATTGTAAATCTCAACAAAGTCATGATCATTCGCATACAAGTCCTTGATAAATTCAAAAACAAGAAACTTAGAACTCAAGGATGTAAGTAAAGCATACATGCGTGATAGTGCATCAGCAACCACATTCTCCTTACCTCGCTCAAATCAAATAACCTATGAAAAGGTCTCCACAAACTCCATCCATTTGGCATGTCGTTTGTTAAGATTTACTTGACCTTTGATATGCCGCAGAGATTCATGGTCAGTGTGAATCAAGAACTCCTTTAGCCCGAGGTAATAATGCCAAGTCTTCAGTGCTCTGACTAGAGCATAAAACTCTTTGTCGTAGGTCGAGTACCGTAGCGCTGCGCCATTTAGCTTTTCACTGAAGTAAGTTATAGGGCTTCGTTCCTGCATAAGAACTGCTCCAATGCCGACACCCGAAGCATCACACTCAATCTCGAAAGTTTGGTTAAAGTTAGGTAAGGCTAAAACAGGCGTAGAATACAATCATTCTGTAAGAAGTTTAAAGGAACTTTCTTGTTCCTCCATGTAGGCACTGCATTTTTACATATAAGTCCCGATGATGAGTCTCACACGGAGACACTACCTCTTAAATTATGGAAGTAGCGGGAAACGGATGTGGGAAGGGAAAAGTCAGAAATTGACACCTTGTTGGATTTAATTCGTTTGCTTAAGCGTCTGGTTTGCTTGTTGGACCTTTGTTTTAAAACACACCCTTGACCCAAACCCCCGCAAGTCACACACCAAGCACACACACCACCAAGCCCACCAAAATAAGCCAAGCTCACGCCCAAGAGACCAAGCCCCACGCCCATCACCTTCCAAATTAAAAAAATCACACATTAAACACATGCTAAAATCAAGACAAATCACATTCCCTAATTAAAAGATACAAATCAAATCTCATCAAACACTTTCCTAATTCAATAAATCATATCCCTAATCAAAAGAGAATAAATCAAATCAAATTAAATCACATCCCTAATTAAATAGATTTTTCCTTAAGACACACTAATTAAAAGATACTCCCATAATTACAAAATCATTTCCATATTCGCACAAGGTAAACCCCAACCTTTGCCTATAAAAAGAAGCCTAAACCCAACCTTGAAACCCCCAGCTCATTCTCACATCTACTCACAAAATAGAAATAAACCCTAAGCTTTACGCCACTCCATCTCTCTCTCGTCTCACACCTGCGCCAAATAAACACACACAAACCTTCATCACGTAAGCAAACAACCCATCTCATGCCACTGCCCCTCATTCTTCAACCAGTCCCTTTCACGCCATTGCCCTTCCTTTCGCGCCACAGCCCCCTGACCTTCAACAGCCCACTCACATAGCCTTCAACAGCCACTAAACCCTACATGCACTTGGCACCCAATCGACACAGCTCTCTCTCACATTGATAACAACTCACATGCACAAACAGTGAATAAATGACCCATGTGAAGACCACACATAAACAACAAATAAAGCCTTGACCTTACACGCCATCAAAAAACCCTACAGCCCACAAACACATGCACAATCCTTCTCGGAAAAGACACCCAAATAAGCCACAAATCAGCGCGCACAGACCACTCAACCTCACCAGCCACGTGACCATAAAACAACAACTCACCAGCCAGCCTTCTACGTGAACCAAAGCCCTGCCTTCACCGACCATAAAACAACAAATACAGCCCCCTTAAATCAACACAAAACAGTCCCTAAATCCCAGAAAACATTCCCCAAACAGTGAACAAATCACTCTAAAACAGTCCAGAAAACTGCAGTCCATAACAGCGAACAAACAGAGAAAACAAAAAGCCCAAACCAGCGAAGTAACGAAGGAAAACGACGAACCAGTAAATCAGAAAAGTTGCGGAGCACCAACCCTTCCGACGGCCGTGTAACACACTTCCAAAAGACGACTTAAGAGGTTAGACCTGAGGGCACCCATTTTATTTATTCTCCTTTATTTTTATTTATTTTCTTATTTTACTTCGCATGAGTATTGTTGATTGGTGTATGCTATGACTTTCGGATGAATGGAATATGTGTTCTCTCTTGCGGTATATCGGATGGAAACTCAGATGTAAATTCCGTAGCCGAATCCAAATGGACGGTAATGCGGTTTGTACTTGGGAAACAACTCCACGTACCACTTGAGAGACACACATATTTCGTTTCATCCAATCTTGTGTTTGAGCATGATTTAGTCGCTAGTATGTTATCTATTTAGTCGTTAGTATGTTATCTATTTCTAAGCATGATTTAGTTGTTAGTATGATATTTCTTTATGCATGATTTAGTAATTTGCTTTCGCATTAAGAATTTAATTCACGTTTAAGTTTAGGTTGTTATTTATTTTTTTTGTGTTTAATAATTCAATATGCTCATGAGATTATTGTGTGTTATTGTGTGTTTGCCGTTATGATGACTTACTTTTAAAGCATGCAAACTTAGATATAGGATTTACTTTTATGAATGCGAACTAGATCTAGGTTATTCTTGAATATATATATTGTGTAGATTCGGTTAAGTTATTGCACAAATCATTTCATTACAAGTGCATAAGTAAGGGACCATTCTGAACCCAACGGTTTGAGGTCTTCCCTTGCGAGGGGTGAGTGCGGCCTTAAATCATTTTCCCGGTTCACACCGGGTGACGACTCCTTTATTCTTCGGTTTAGTCCCCTGCGGGCTATTCTAGTACTCCCGACTAGGCCGCGAGCCTAGAACAGCGTCGTCAAGTTATGTGTCCTACAGTCTGGCGACTCCACTGGGGATAGAGAATCGGCACCGAAATAATGTCTTGTAATGATTGTGATTTGTGCTTTAGTTAACCGTGTCTATAGTGGGTTGAAGGGGTTTAATCAAAGGCATTA
Source organism: Zanthoxylum bungeanum (assembly GCA_019454045.1). Lineage (NCBI taxonomy): Eukaryota > Viridiplantae > Streptophyta > Magnoliopsida > Sapindales > Rutaceae > Zanthoxylum > Zanthoxylum bungeanum. Next base: position 84,831 of record SKCR01041012.1, read on the forward strand.
TTAAAGCTTGGTAATGGTTTGGTGTCTTCTTTCATTCACTACCTTTCTATAAGGAAAATCCGTGAAGGCACCTAGATAATCATTTACTCGAAGCTTACTGTGATGGACTAATTTGGAGGACTTGTTGTTTATTCCTGTCACCAAGGCGATAAGAGCCTAAGAGGATTGGGTATTTAAGAGAGTTCGCTCCACCCTCCCTCTGGGGAATCTTCAATAAGAAATCCATTTGACAGTCATTCATGTATCATCACTCGTTGGCACGTACCTTAGGGTATAAAAAAGGTGCACTCACTTGGTCGACCGAACCCTTGAGTGGGGAGACCTAGTTGTGGGCAACCCTTCGCCGGCGGGAGCCTTTATCCATACTTTTATAAACCCGCATGTGAACCATAGTCATATATCCTATAGAAGTTGCCCCTTTATGCTTTTGACAACCACTTGCATCTCATGCATACACGCATCATGTTAACCTCATGACTTAAAAGCCATCATAGATATCCGTTGGGTTAGGAAAAAAAAGACTTGTCAAAGAAGAGTTTAGCAAACATGGATATTGGGGAAAAGGAAACCGAGAAACAGAAATATTTACGGCAATGATAGAAAGACCATTGTGAAAAAAAAATGAAAAAAAATGAAAAAAAAAAAGAAAAATTGATTGTTTGTTTTAGTCCTTAATAGTTAAGCATGAGTCCAATGATGAAAATGTTTGCTTCAGGGTGAAACCTTAGAAACGATAAGTGCAAGATGTACTCTCATCCGATATTTTGAGTAGTTGATCTTGACTAGACTCGCGAGCACTTAATTAGAGGATCTTAGTAGTGGAAGCCTGAGTAGTCGGCGAGATGACTAGTTGAAGAGATGGCGGATCGGTGAATGACCGTTTGCCTAGATGTCCATCCTGGTTTAATTATGTTACGATATATGGTATGGTTGGAAACGAAGAAAAAGTCTTTGAAAAGAAAAGGAAAAAATAGACCACATATAACCGATAAGCGTGAAGCTACCCATGGGCGAGTATTAGGACCACCATGAGGAGAAATGATACCTTAAAGGGTAGGTGTGTCGAAAAAAAAAGAAAGAGGAAGAAAGAAAAGAAAAAAGAAGAAGAAAAAAAGAAAAAGTAAAAGTAAAAGAAAAAGAAAAAGAAAAAGTAAAAGAAAAATAAAAGAAAGAGACAAAAGAAAAAAGAAGAAAACCATATCATGTTGAGTACGAGGAAGTAAGAACAGCGTATGGTCAAGACATCTAGGTTGATTTGACCCATTGATTCCAATTCTTCGAGACAAAATCATCGAGTTGGCTTACTTAAGGATTAAGCTGCGAAAGAGCCTTGGCACACACACACTAGGAGTCTAGTTCAGATCACTCATGCAGACGATCAGATTTGAGTATATTAAGTACTTTGAAGGTTCTTTGGGTTCGACGCGAAGCATCCGTTGAGGACAAAAATATGTTTAGCTATCAGGACTATCTCGTGAGAGGCAATACAACATATTGATGTGCAACATCACATCAGTATCAGTTTGGGGGTGAGGCCCACATCAGTATCAGTTTGGGGGCGAGGCCCACATCAGTATCAGTTTGGGGGCGAGGCCCACATCAGTATCAGTTTGGGGGCGAGACCCACATAAGTACCATTTTTGGGATGAGTCACATGGTTGAGGCCCACATCAGCATCGGTATCAGTTTTGGGGATGAGTCCCAGGGTCAAGGCCAGATCATCAGCAGTTTTGGAACGTCACTTCTCATGATCTACTTTGTCCGAGTGAAAGCAACAAAGAGCAAAAAGCTAAATCTAGTCTGGGGGCGACCAGTCAACCACCCCGTAAATAAGGGATTTATCGAGAACTTGAGCAATAAGACTAAAGGAAACTGAGCAATCACCAAGAGAGAATCGATAGAAATGAACTATTAGCAGGCCCAGGGGGCGACCAAAGACTTTTGCAGGCAAATGGTACCAAGGAGCACAAGGAAGGCCTAACCCATCGGAATAGGAAACATATCCATACATACATGCATACATATCACATACATGCAATTTTTGTTTTGTATTCACAGATTTGTAGCGGCAAAGACCATCTCATCAAGTAACGGTTCAAAAATGAGCCACATTCTCGCACAGCACGGTTCAGAAATGGACCACAACAGATGCCGAAAATAGCGCTCCAAAAATGGAGAACACACAACAGATGCCGAAAATGGCGCTCCTAAAATGGAGTACACACAACAGATGCCGAAAATGGCGCTCCAAAATGGAGCACACACAGCAGATTCTGAAAATGGCGCTCCAAAAGTGGAGCACACACAACAGATGCCGAAAATGGCACTCCAAAAATGGAGCACACATAACAAATGCCGAAAATGGCGCTCCAAAAATGGAGCACACACAACAAATGCCGAAAATGGCGCTCCAAAAATGGAGCACACACAACAGATGCCGAAAATGGCGCTCCAAAATGGAGCACACATGACAGATGCCGAAAATGGCGCTCCAAAAATGGAGCACACACAACAGATGCCGAAAATGGCGCTCCAAAAATGGAGCACAGTTCGAAAATGGAACACCATATCAACTAAGTTCAAATCAGCAGGCAAGTCAGGTGGCAGCTGGTGAGCCATGTAAGTAAAAATGCATTGCATAACTTTGATAGGATTGTCATTGTCACACACTGCACAAGTCCCATCAAAGTGGGGGCGACTGTAGGCACTACATTTTTGCATATAAGTCCCGATGATGAGTCTCACACGGAGACACAACCTCTTAAATTGTGGAAGTCGCGGGAAACGGACGTCGGAAGGGAAAAGTCAGAAATTGACACCTTGTTGGATTTAATTCGTTTGCTTAAGCGTCGGGATTGCTTGTTGGACCTCTGTTTTAAAACACATTCTTGACCCAAACCCCCGCAAGTCACACACCAAGCCCACACACCACCAAGCCACACACCAAGCCCACCAAAATAAGCCAAGCTCACACCCAAGAGACCAAGCCCCATGCCCATCACCTTCCAAATTAACAAAATCACAAATTAAACACATGCTAAAATCAAAACAAATCACATTCCCTAATTAAAAGATACAAATCAAATCTCATCAAACACTTTCCTAATTCAATAAATCATATCCATAATCAAAAGAGAAGAAATCAAATCAAATTAAATCGCATCCCTAATTAAATAGATTTTTCCTTAAGACACACTAATTAAAAGATACTCCCATAATTACAAAATCATTTCCCTATTCGTACAAGGTAAACCCCAACCTTTGCCTATAAAAAGAAGCCTAAACCCAACCTTGAAACCCCCAGCTCATTCTCACATCTACTCACAAAAGAGAAATAAACCATAAGCTTCATGCCACTCCATCTCTCTCTCGTCTCACACCTGCGCCAAATAAACACACACAAACCTTCATCACGTAAGCAAACAGCCCCTCTCACGCCACTGCCCATCATTCTTCAACCAGTCTCTTTCACGCCACTGCCCTTCCTTTCGCGCCACAGCCCCCTGACCTTCAACAACCCACTCATATAGCCTTCAACAGCCACTAAACCCTACATGCACTTGGCACCCAACTGACACAGCTCTCTCTCACATTGATAACAACTCACATCCACAAACAGTGAACAAATGACCCATGTGAAGACCACACATAACAAACAAATAAAGCCTTGACCTTACATGCCATCAACAGACCCTACAGCCCACAAACACATGCATAATCCTTCTTGGCAAAGACACTTAAATAAACCACAAATCAGCGCTCACAAACCACTCAACCTCACCAGCCACGTGACCATAAAACAACAACGCACCAGCAGTCCTTCTATGTGAACCAAAGCCATGCCTTCACCGACCATAAAACAACAAATACAGCCCCCTTAAATCGACCCAAAACAGTCCTCAAATCCCTGAAAACAGTCCCCAAACAGTGAACAAATCACCCTAAAATAGTCCAGAAAATTGTAGTCCAAAACAGCAAACAAACAGAGAAAACAGCAGCCCAAAACAGCGAAGCAACGAAGGAAAATGACGAACCAGTAAATCGGAAAAGTTGCGGAGCACCAAACCCTTCCGATGGCCGTGTAATGCACTTCCAAAAGACGACTTAAGAGGTTAGACCTGAGGGCACCCTTTTTATTTATTCTCCTTTATTTTTATTTATTTTCTTATTTTACTTCGCATGAGTATTGTTGATTGGTGTATGCTATGACTTTCGGATGAATGGAATATGTGTTCTCTCTTGCGGTATATCGGATGGAAACTCAGATGTAAATTCCGTAGCCGAATCCGAATGGACGGTAATACGGTTTGTACTTGGGAAACAACTCCACGTACCACTTGAGAGACACACATATTTCGTTTCATCCAATCTTGTGTTTGAGCATGATTTAGTCGCTAGTATGTTATCTATTTAGTCGTTAGTATGTTATCTATTTCTAAGCATGATTTAGTTGTTAGTATGATATTTATTTATGCATGATTTAGTAATTTGCTTTCGCATTAAGAATTTAATTCACGTTTAAGTTTAGGTTGTTATTTATTTTTTTATGTTTAATAATTCAATATGCTCATGAGATTATTGTGTGTTATTGTGTGTTTGTTGTTATGATGACTTACTTTTAAAGCATGCAAACTTAGATATATGATTTACTTTTATGAAAGCGAACTAGATCTAGGTTATTCTTGAATATATATGTTGTGTATATTCGGTTAAGTTATTGCACAAATCATTTCATTACAAGTGGCATAAGTAAGGGACCATTCTGAACCCAACGGTTTGAGGTCTTCCCTTGCGAGGGGTGAGTGCGGCCTTAAATCATTTTCCCGGTTCACACCAGGTGGCGACTCCTTTATTCTCCGGTTTAGTCCCCCGCAGGCTATTCCGTACTCCCGACTAGGCCGCGAGCCTAGAACAGCGTCGTCAAGTTCTGTGTCCTACACTCCCCCCAATGAAAACCAACATTTTTTTTATGACTTCAGTAAGTGGTGCAGCAATAGTGCTAAAGACTTTTACAAACCTCCTATAGAAACTGGCTAGTCCATGGAAACTCCTAACCTCAATGATGCTCTTAGGTGTAGGCCACTCACGAATGGCCTTAACCTTGTTTTCATCAACCTCAATGCCTTGAACACTAATGACATACCCCAGGAATATCACTTTCTCCATGCAAAAGTCACATTTTTTAAAATTAGCATACAACAATTCCTTCTTCAAAACATCAAACATAGATCGCACATGTCCTACATGCTCATCTAAATTCTTGTTATACACTAAAATATCATCAAAATATACGACTACAAATTTTCTCAAAAAGGCACGCAAAAAATGATTCATTAGATGCATAAAAGTGTTGGGGGAATTTGTAAGCCCAAATGGCATCACAAGCCACTCATATAGTCCATATTTTATTTTAAAAGCAGTTTTCCTTTCATCCTCTTCCCGCATCCGAATCTAATGATACCCACTTTTAAGGTCAATTTTTGAAAAAAAAAATACAAGATCCATATAATTCATCCAACATATCATCTAATCTAGGGATAGAGTGGCGATACTTTACAGTGATATTGTTGACTGTTCGACAACCCACGCACATTCTCCATGTGTTATCTTTCTTTGGTACTAACAAGACTGGAACTGCACACGGACTCATGCTCTCCCCTACGTACCCTTTTCTCATCAACTCCTCCACTTGCCTTTGGAGCTCCTTAGTTTCCTCTAGGTTACTATAGTAGGCTGGTCGATTAAGAATGACCATCTTTGGGATGAAGTCGATCTGATGCTCAATACCTCGAAGTGGTGGTAAACCATGAGGTATCTCCTCTGCAAACACATCATAATATCATGCATTAAATAAGTAAACACACTAGGTAAAATAGTGTTAGGGTTAGTGCCATCAGAACTCAGAAGAGTTTCTTATACAAAAAGAGGATCATAACTTTATTCTTAGCATACTCTCTCCTTAATTCCCCCTCTTTAGCAAAGAAACTATTTTTCATTCTACCCACACTCATATTATTTTATGCACGCTCAGTTTTTCTCTCGCTTACTCCCCTAAAACTGTCAACCCCACCCCCTCGACTCACATTCTCGATCTCACATGTGGGTGTTTTCTCTGTAGAAGCATGTAGCTTCATTTGATCTTCAAATACTTCATGTGGTGTCAAAGGAACAAATGTAACTTTTCTTCCATCTTGCTCGAAACAACATCTGTTGCGAAACCCATCATGTATCACTCTCATGTCAAACTGTCAAGGACACCCTAGTAACAAATGCTCAGCTTGCATGAGGACTACATCACATAATACCTCATCCTTGTATTTACCATTTGTAAAACTAACCAATACCCGGTTATTGACTTTAACCTCGCCACTGTTATTCAAACACTGCAAATAATAAGGCTTAGGATGTCTAAGCAAAGTCAAACTCAGCTTCTCAACAAGTATTGTGCTAGCCACATTAGTACAACTTCCTCCGTCGATAATCATATTACATACCTTATTCTGGACTAGGCATCTAGTATGGAATATGTTCTCCCATTATTGTACCATATCATCCTCAACCTTGGCCTGGGTACTTAAAGCATGGTGGTGACAATGGACTCCCCATTGGCTGCATACTTAATCCATTCTTCATCAGTGGCGACCTCCAACTCGGGCACCTCCTCCGAAATATCCTCACCATCTGAAATTACCTCACCATCACCCTCATATACATAGTCATTCTATTAGGGCATTGTGACGCTATATGTGTTAGGGTTGGTGCTCGGAGTGCCAATCTGGATCGTATTTATGTCTGATTCATGAATACGAACAATTCATTTTTCCAAAATATTGCTTATTTACTGGTAGCACCTCTTATCTTTTATACATATATTCGATCTAATTGCGATTAGATATCTAATTATGATTAAAATGAAACTAAATCTGATTTAGTGATACGTGTATATTAGACAAAAACCATAGGATTTACAACGTAGTGCGCAGTTACAACGTAGTTTGTAATTGACATTGAGATGTGTCACTATAAGTTGTATATCCTTAAATAAAGTTTCTAGTCAAGATTTACTAACACGGGTCGGTTAGTAAAATCCGCTGAGACTAGTACATGTCGTATATCGTGACTTGGTCTGATGGTTTATCCCAATGAACCATGAGTCTTGGGAGACTCGCATAGACATGTAGGTGTTTATTTGATAAACACTGAACAACTCACTAAAGATTTCCTAATAGATGGTACACCAACGTCAATATGAATCTTCTCGAGTTGAGCGAGCATAGTGGCCCTTCGACTTGAGATACCACTGTGGATATATGAGTTATCATCCACACTTTGATGGCAGTCACGTCACCGATCTATTTAGATCCCACATGTTCGTTGGGTGTGGACTGATGCTCATGATATCTTGTGCGTATCAAGATAGAATTCGTCAATCCTGTGTACAGGGCATAGGCATCTTGCACGTGTTTGCGATCTTGTAAATCCATGGCCGTGGTATAACGTCGGAAATCAGTTCCGAGTGTTATTTAGAGATCGTAAATTGAAAGTCGACTATATTATACTGAAAGGATTTGACATTTTTATCTATATCCCAGGTATATTATGGATAGCCTGTGACGGAGGGATTATACGTATGCAATGACCTCTACTTACATAGTTTAGCGAGATTATCTGTGGTCTTCATAATTCATGAGTGGGTGAATTATGGACACAAAATTGGATTTCATGACGGATAAACATAAACTTAGAGAGTCCCACAATATGAAGTGTACTCGTTAAGCACTTGGGCAACGCGTTATGAATAATACAGATTATTCATAATACTTCATCGGATTAAATGAGTTAATTCGAATCGTTTAATCGGTTAAACGAAAACACATGCTTATGGGCATTTTTGGTCAATCATAATTATTGTGTATTTGTATTTGATACATAATTTGATTAGATACACATTAATTAATTGTCAAATGAGATTTTGACGCATGCCATTAATATATATGTATTTGTTATTTAATGTGAATAAAAATACATATATAATAATAATTATATTAATTAATTATTTAGTTATTTAAATGTTAAAATATTGAATAATTAGACAATATCTATTTTTCATAAATGTTATTAAATATGTTTAATTATTATTTAAAAAATGGCATGATTTTATTAAGCTTAAGTGTGCAAATTTGATTTGTCAAAACTTAAAGCTTATATTATTTTAATTTTAATTTAATGAAATTAAAAACACAAAATGACCCTAGTAAAGTCGGCCATGACTAAATAAAAGAAGAAAAATTCCTTTTCTTCTCCAATAATCCACCATGGCCGCATAACATGTCCTTCATAAACTCTCAAAGTTTACTTGATGATTCAGGAGAAAATGAAGGAAAAAATCAAGAAAAAGGCTTAGGAAATTATAGATTAAAGGTAATCTTCAATCCCCTTAAGCTTTGAAAGTATGTTTCATGTTCTTGATTATCTAATTTGGGGCTTTTGGATTTGGTGGATGGATTTGGAAGTGAAGTGCATGTGTGAAGTTGATTTGGATGATATTTTTGTAATATTGGTCCAATTTAATCATTTGATGATATGTTTCCATTCTAGAGTCTTATTACCACTCTTTTAATGCCTAGAATTTTTCTTGGGTGGTTTATTTGTGGTAACTTTAATTGGTGTTGTGATTAATTAGATTAATATTGAAAAAGTTGGACTAAAGCATGAAAATTTGATAATTTTTATTGCAAAATCAGATCTAGAAATCTGGGTTGTTTGTGATGAGAAATGATGTCATTTGAATGTATTGGATATGTTTTGGGTGTTGGAACAATTGCCGGAAATTATTTCGGAGTTGAAATAAGTAAAAACGGTGAAAAATGGCGTTACCGGGTGACTTTTGAGCCAACCGGGTGACGACTGCCCAAACAGTGAATTTGTCACTGTTCGGGCAGCCCATGAACTGCCCTAATACTATTGGGGCTGACCTGGGCAGCCCTCATGTGTATTGAGTGGTCGGTTCGGTCAAAAACATGTTTTATGCCATTTTGCTGAAAACCGTTTTCGTAAAAGCTTCGCGACGTTTCATATATATTTATGTCGCTATTTGATATCGAATAAATGTGTTTAGGTGAAATACGAATGAATTATTCATATTGGATATTGAATAATTCATTCGGTAATTTAAAAAATTTTAAAATTATGATTTCGCCCAAATAGCGCTTCCGCCGCACCCTTTACCCAAAACCCCATCAAACATGGTATCAGAGCAGGTCTGATGTTTCATCCATTACATTAGTCATGCTTTATATATGATATATAATCCAATTTTAATGTTCGCATATGCATGTAATCTATATGTTTCTTGACTTTTCGGTTATAAGCTAACGGAAACGTAACAGAAATTTAATGGTTAAATAAAGTTATGTTTTCAAAGGTAGAATTGAGTTGCTTAGAAAATAATTTAGATTAAAGTTCTGCATTTGATGTGGAGCAATGCTTCCTTGAGGAATATCCCCGCTTAAAATAAGGCTGTAAAGTAACGTGTATTGGATGCATGTTTCTTGGTCCGTCTTGTCAATACGGTTTATGGGTAACTTTCTATGGCTGCATTCGAGATCGTGCCAAAGCAGTGAGGGTGTAATTGGTAGAATTTTATCCATGCCGGTTGTATATTGATACTAGATAAATTCAAGTGAAAGTGGAAATCCTAAACGTGCCAAAGCTGTCAGGACTACATCGGTAGCTTGAGTTTGTCATTGGCAAGTGAAGCCTTGATACGCCTTCTTGTGAACGTACCAAAGCTGTCATAACGAGAAACGGTCATAACCAAAATCAGGAGTCACTGGTGAGTGATTGACAATGAGTTGTCTACCTAATGAATATACGTAGGTGAGATCGTGCCGAAGCTGTGAGTCGAAATATATTCATGGGATCCTACTCTCACTATGGAATTCAATTTAATTATTGAATTTCCGTTCTCCGTTGGGGATTATGGTATTACGTAAAGTAGTGGGAGACACTGCTGGGTTAAAAATCCTTAACTAAAGAAGTGTGTAATTTAATGGAATTTGCTGCTTTTGTTTTCCTTTATTCTATATTGTTTATAGAATTATACTTCTAATCCACTGCATAACATATTACTTGAATATGTTTTCTGACTTTACTTATGGTTGTGTATTTCTAGAATAGGTTCTAGAATGACAGTAGACTTAGATATTGTTAGATTAGTTCAAACCATCGGGAACTGTTGTTCCGATTTTCTTGAAAAAATCAAGATGGTTAGTGACTTACTTACTAAGTCACGATTAGGTAATCTAAAAGGATATCTGTTTTTGGATATAGTTATCTAGTAAAAATAGTTTCTTATGCAGTAAGAATTGACTTGAATTAGTTCATGTCTCGAGATTCTTGACTGGCATTAGGAAAATCTCATTAGTAATTGTTTATCTTATAATGATGTTTCTTGGCTTTAGTGACTTTTAGTAGTCATGTGTCTGACACAGTTTGCTAATCAATTATTTTCAATTGTTGTGAATAATTGAAGGCAAATTATAAAGCTTAAGAAAGGAGATGTGTATAGTTGCGTATAGAGAATATCGATTCTCACAATATGACAACTATAGGTATTGGATACCAGATCTCCCGTCTAATTAATTAAAATAATGTTTAATGATTGTTTTGATATTTGATATCAGAACTTGTGACTATTGGATAGTTACTTGTTCTTTATAAATAATTGTGACATATTTTAATACGACTAGTAGTGTCGTTGATATAAATATAAACATTCGGTTAACTAAATAACTTATAACCGTGCTTTATGAGTTTTTATCACATAAGCATTAGATGCTTGTTCCTTATGGTAAAGGGTGGTCTAATACGAGATCACACCATATATCCTTATCCATTTAATGAATATTATATTCAGGATGTGATTAAATCTCATTTAACCAATGATCGTCATTGGACCACAAGATTTATTAGACTAATACATTGGATGTATGTAGTTTAATGAATTAGAAATTACCTTAGATAGTTTTCTTTACTCCGTAACTTAGTTAATGAATTGTCATGACTTAGTTGCGTGTTTCTAAAATAATATATATTGAACGTCTTGAATGGTTCGAAAACTTTTAATATATTTCTAATCAAACGCGAATAGAATATTTTGAATGGTTCAAAGATATTCTATTTGAAGTGTTGAAAACTTTTTTTTAAGATTCATTGTGAGTCTTTGAATTGTTCAAGGATGTTTGATATGATCGAACATATGAATTTATGGCAATTAGTCCTAAAATTATTTAATGAATGTGATTCTTACTCAATATTATTCTTCTACGATTCCATCGTGATGGAGTTGGTCAGTGGGAGAAATCGAATCTTATATGATTTGATTCGTTTGATATTGAGTTTTACCGAATTAGTTTTCAATATTCTTGGAGTTATGCTCCAGTAACACTAATTCATCCTTTTAATTATTGTTCCATTAGTTTCTACAGTTACGTATATGATATGTAAAAGTAGAAAATTCGAATCTTGTAAATTTTGAGATTTGAATCTTTCTTTTGTATAATAGTTATATAATTGAAAGTACTTGCGCCTCGGAGGTACAAGTAAAAGTTTATCATTTATTCTATTTAATAGAATATTGTATTCTATTTGATAGAATATCTTTTCTACGATCCAGAGAAATAAAATTGTTTTATTACTTGGTGTGTAACATCAGATGTTGACAATTGTAGAAAAGACTTGACTTATTGAAGTCAAATGTGAGAGTGATAAACTGCAATGGAACTACACAATTAATTAGATGAAATGACCCTACGATATCTTCCGTATAAGTTTAATAGGATGTCAGAATCATTTACAAAGTATTTGATACTTATTGGTTCTGTTGTTTTCTTATTGAACAAAATTATCATATAACTTATAGTGAGAGCGATATTTGATATCGATTTCGGAAGTTAACATTGAACGATAGATCTCAAAAATTATTCGTAGCATACTACGATCAAGTTTTGAACTTGATTAAACTTTCGTTATGAATCGTTCAAAAAATATGCAAATTGTTTGCGCAAAAAAAGCGAAGTGAGCTTGATAAAGGTTTGACCTTTATAGTATGACAGTGAGAAAAGTTATACTCAGTGATCAATTGTAGATTCTGAGAAAACTTGTCTCTAGTCGCACTAATTGAACAATTAAAGATCTGTTGGTTAATGTTGATATTAAAATATGTATTTTGGCTAAATAATGCAAAGTGGCGTTCTTGAATGTTTTCTTCGAATGAGAGATTCGTTGCAGTTTCTTTGTTTGAAGAGTTCATTCTAGAATGGCCCTAGAGTTTGTATTTTGCTAAGATCACAATTTGATATACTAGCTTATAGAGCCTATTGTAGACTCAGGTAAGCTTTCCAGAAATTTGTGTTCTCTAATTTTGATTACAGTCGGATTGTCTGATTTTATCAAAGCATAGAGAATACATATTTGATAGTAGGGTCAGTGGGAGCATACAAATTTCTTTCTAAGGTTATATATCCTAACGACATTATCTTTATTAAAGTAATAATATGATGTTTGTAAAGTACAACGTTTACTTAAGTCTTCTTTTCTCCGTGTAAGCAGTGAGAGTAGTCTCTGTTATATTTAATATAACGTTTCATATATGATATAAAACTAAGAGACTTGTGAGATACTCACATTAGTCGCGTATTAGATATGATCTAATAAAGGACACAGTAAGACTATCTGTATGACAGTTAGTATAACTGTTTGACAGTTAATGTGTCTTATATATATAGTATTCATCTTTCATTAAGGATGATTCCTTTGTCGAAAAGATAGATTGGTTGGAATATCTAGTCAATCATATGCATCATATGATGATGGCGTAATGAATACTATATAATGTGCGATTAAAGATATCAATTTAATTGTAATTGTTACAAGTTATTTTGATATACTGTAGACCATAAGATGGATCTTGAAACATGTTCTTTGTTATCTTAGAGATATTAAGAATGAGTTTCTTATTCATGGAGAATTTAGTCTGCAACTCTAAGGTCAGATTAGTTTTGATCCTAATTATGACATTAGATGGTATATGTCATATAAAGTCATAAAAGATGCAGTGGGAGTGTCACCGTTGATTCTACTAAACTAGTGGAATTAGTTGCAACTTATGAAATATTGACTTATGAAGTTGCTTAGTGACCCTATAGATTAGAAGTTTTTATATTAGTGTAGTGTTTGCGGTTGTCTCATAGTATTTGGATTTGATCTCTAAATACATAGACAACTCAGTAGCTATAGCACAATACTGATATAGCGTCTGAGTCATATTGATATGGAATTTGGATTCTATAAACTATGAATGATGCTGGGTAAGGAAAACAATTGATTTTGTTGGACGGACTCAATTTATTAAAGCGGGCTTACTTGTTGTTGCCTACCTCTTGAGTGCTATGTGAGCTCTTGAGGGCCATGAGTATGTGATACACATTGAGATGTGTATATGATACCGTTTATTGGCACTAGAGCAAGTGGGAGAAATTGTTAGGGTTGGTGCTCGGAGTGCCAATCCGGATCGTATTTATGTCTGATTTATGAATACAAACAATTCTTTTTTCCATAATATTACTTATTTACTGGTAGCACCTACTGTCTTTTATACATATATTCGATCTAATTGCGATTAGATATCTAATTATGATTAGATTGAAACTAAATCTGATTTAGTGATACCTGTATATTAGACAAAGACCCTAGGATTTACAACGTAGTGCGCAGTTACAATGTAGTTTGTAATTGACATTGGGATGCGTCATTATAAGTTGTATATCCTTAAATAAAGTTCCTGGTCAAGAATTACTAACATGGTTCGGTTAGTAAAATCCACTTAGACCAGTACATGACGTATATCGTGACTTGGTCCGATGGTTTATCCCAATGAACCATGAGTCTCGGGAGAATCTTATAGACATGTAGGTATTTTTCTGATAAACACTGAACGACTCACTGAAGATTTCCTAATAGATGGTACACCAACGTCAATAGGAATCTTCTCGAGTTGAGCGAGCATAGTGGTCATTCGACTTGAGATACCACTGTGGATATATGAGTTATCCTCCACACTTTGTTAGCAGTCACGTCACCAATCTATTTAGATCCCGTCTGTTCGTTGGGTGTGGACTGATGCTCATGATATCATGTTCGTATCAAGATAGAATCTGTTAGTTCTGTGTACAGGGCATAGGTATCCATCACGTGTTTGCGATCTTGTAAATCCATGGCCGCGGTATAACTTCGGAAATCAGTTCCGAGTGTTATTTAGAGATCGTAAATTGAAAGTCGACTATATTATACCGAAAAGATTTGACGTTTTTATCTATATCTCAGGTATAATATGGATAGCCTATGACGGAGGGATTATACGTATGCAATTACCTCGACTTGCATAGTTTAGCGAGATTATCTGTGGTCGTCATAATTCATGAGTGGGTGAATTATGGACACGAAATTGGATTTCGTGACGGATAAACCTAAACTTAGAGAGTCCCACAATCTGAAGTGTACTCGTTGAGCACTTGGGCAATGCGTTATGAATAATACAGATTATTCATAATACTTCATCGGATTAAATGAGTTAATTCGAATCGTTTAAACGAAAACACATGCTTATGGGCTTTTTTGGTCAATCGTAATTATTGTTTATTTATATTTGATACATAATTTGATTAGATACACATTAATTAATTATCAAATGAGAATTTGATGCATGCCATTAATATATGTATTTGTTATTTAATGTAAATAAAAATACATATATAATAATAATTATATTAATTAATTATTTAGTTATTTAAATGTTAAATATTTGAATAATTAAACAATATCCATTTTTCATAAATGTTATGAAATATGTTTAATTATTATTGATACAAATGGCATGATTTTATTAAGTTTAAATGTGCAAATTTGATTTCTCAAAACTTAAAGTTTATCTTTTCTTTATTTTAATTTAATGAAATTAAAACACAAAATGACCAAAATGACCATAGTAAAGTCGGTCATGACTAAATAAAAGAAGAAAAATTTCTTTTCTTCTCCAATAATCCACCATGGCTGAATATCATGTCATCCATAAGCTCTCAAAGTTTACTTGATGATTCAAGGAGAAAATGAAGGAAAAAATCAATAAAAATGCTTAGGAAATTAGAGATTAAAGGTAATCTTCAATCCCCTTAAGCTTTGAAAGAATGTTTCATGTTCTTGATTATCTAGTTTGATTCTAGGGTTTCTTCTTTTCTATAAATTTGGGGATTTTGGATTTGGTGGATGGATTTGGAAGTGAAGTGCATGTGTGAAGTTGATTTGGATGATATTATTGTAATATTATTCCAATTTAATCATTTGATGATATGTTTCCATTCTAGAGTGTTATGACCACTCTTGTAATGCCT
The DNA here is from genome assembly GCA_019454045.1 of Zanthoxylum bungeanum. Lineage (NCBI taxonomy): Eukaryota > Viridiplantae > Streptophyta > Magnoliopsida > Sapindales > Rutaceae > Zanthoxylum > Zanthoxylum bungeanum. Next base: position 100,280 of record SKCR01041012.1, read on the forward strand.
ATAATTATTCTTGGGTGGTTCATTTGTGGTGACTTGAATTGGTGTTGTGATTAATTATATTAGTGTTGAAAAAGTTGGATTAAAGCATGAAAAAGTGATAATTTTTATTGCAAAATCAGATCTAGAAAACTGGGTTGTTTGTGATTAAAAATGATTTTATTTGAATGTATTGGATGTGTTTTGGGTGTTGGAACAACTGCCGGAAATTATTTCGGAGTTAAAATAAGCGAAAACGATGAAAAAACAGCGTTACCGGATGACTTTTGAGCCAATCGGGTGACGACTGCTCAAACAGTGAATTTGTCACTGTTCGAGCAGCCCATGAACTGCCCTAATACTATTGGGGCTGACCTGGGCAGCCCTCATGTGTATTGGGTGGTCGGTTCAGTCGAAAATGAGTTTTATACCATTTTGCTGAAAACCGTTTTCGTAAAAATTTCGCGATGTTTCATATATATTTATGTCGCTATTTGATATCGAATAAATGTGTTTACGTGAAATATGAATGAATTATTCATATTGGATATTGAATAATTCATTCGGTAATTTAAAAATTTTTTAAATTATGATTTCGCCTAAATAGCGCTTCCGCCGCGCCCTTTGCCCAAAACCCCAACAATATGGCCACTTCCCACACATTTGAAATATTTAAGGTCACGACTCCTATTTGGTGGGGTATCGATTTTTGGTTTAGGTTTGGTGGTGAAATCTTCCCTTGGTTTTGTGGCCTCTCATCTAAACCTTGATGTGGTGTCATCACTTTCATTATCTCCCCATTTTGGCTTTCATGTATTGTTTGGACCCGAATTGCTCCTTAATGTAGTTCTACTCTTCAGTTGGCGTTCCACTTTTATTGCCATATGTACCATGTCCTCTAAATCCATATAATGTTGCAATTCCATTACATTTGTAATCTCTCTATTCATCCCACTTAGAAACCGTGCCATAGTGGCATCTCGATCTTCCTCGACATTTGTGTGAATCATTGCAATTTTCATCTCCTTGTGGTAGTCTTCAACACTCTGAAACCTCTGTGTAAGATTATGAAGTTTATGATACATATCTCGGTAGTAATGACTCGGTAAAAATTGTTTCCTCATAACTGCTTTCAATTCGGCCCATGTAGTGATCGGGCGCTCCCTATTCCTCCTAATATTTGTCATCATTTGGTCTCACCAGACAAGTGCATAATCGATAAATTCAATAACCGCCAACTTAACCTTCTAAACTATTTGGTGTTGTGGAATTGGCCTGATTTCGATTAATTCCAAAATCTTACCAAGTTTTACCTACTACCGCAAAGAGTCTAAGGCTTTATAACCTTAGGTTATGCGAATCGCACAAACACAGGCAAGGAAAATCACAGCCATGAAAAATACGCACAAACGCTGAGAGCAAAAAACAGACGCACAAACAGAACACAAAACAACACAGAAAACACAAGAAAAAAAGACGTGAAAGGTAATGAAAAATAAGAAAATTGCAGGAAAGAAAACAAACGCAGAATAGAAGCTAAGAACACACGCAACAATATAATGAATAAGAAATAGAACAAATATGTGAACTGGCCTTGGAACCTTTACTCTGATACCAACTGATGAGAACCTACCTGGAACAAGCCAAACAAACCCACACAAGACGAAAACCGTTCCCAAGAAAGCCAAGACAGTTCAAATAAAAACTCTAAACCTCTGAAGAACAAGCAACAGAAACCAAGAGTGCTAATGGGGCGCCACAAAGGATTAGCAGACCTTTGATAAGCCAAAACCAATGAGAACAAATTGAGGGTTTCTAAAAGTTCACAAAATTGATATAATTTTATTGAAGAATAGTTTATCAAAACAGAACCAAAAGTTAGCATTTTATAAGGAGGCTTCAACCAAAAACCCTAACCCAAAAAGAACAAAAGACGAAACTATCCACACGCCAACAGGCGCGTATCCTAAAACTAAGCTAAGCTATCCCCACGTGCAAACCTTTGCACGTTTAACCTAATTCCCAAACATAAAATAATAATCTAAAGAAATACGCTCAAACATAAATAAATGGTGGAAATAAAATAAATATCAAGCCTTAAATAAAATCATAACAGTTATCAAATAACTATAATAAAATAGGCATAAGTATCTCGCTGATCCACGGCCTGAATAAGGTTCACCATCTTGGGTTCAACCAGCTTCAAGCCCATACTCAATGTAGTATAGGTGTGGGAATAGTCAAATATAATCTTATGTATGAATCCATGCATTGCTTCCTGGATCTTCTTAGCTCGAGACCTCGTGATTATACCTTCTGGAACATGCACGGTGGTGGTTCATCTGTATCCATCATGGGCTACATCTGGGGCCTCATCAAATAGCGTGTGATTTATTCGTTGAATAGACTTCTATGTGGGATAGACATATACCTAAAGGGCATACGTATCCAAGATTAGAACCTGACCTTAATAACTTTGTTTTAAATTAATTATCATAGACATATAGTTAATTTATTTATTCTGAATATATTTACATGACCATCAAAAGAGGCTTGTGAATAATTTAGTGTTTTAGGTTAATAATTAGTAACGATAACTCAAATGAATGAAAAATGTATGGACTCATTGTGTGCATGCGTAGGTGAAGTTGCAACCATAGATTCTTCTATCTATAAGGATTTCAAACTCTGTTATTTGTGTTTTATTTAATTTCAATTAAATTTTGATAAATCAACTCTTCTTCTAAATAGTTTAGTTTAAGTTAAGTAAGTTGGTCTTAATATTAATAAGAGAAATATTAAGTCCATGTGGGTTCGATATCCGATTAATAGTCACTGTATCACTTGAGCGATACGTGTACTTGCGTGCTAGATTTATAAAATCGCAATGAAGTTTTTGGCACCGTTATCGGGGAACTTAATTTATTTGTCTTTATTAATAGTAGGACAACACTCTACTTGCTTAGATAAATACCCCACCATTTTTCTTTTTTATCTTTCTTTTTATTTTTCTTTTATTTCATGCGGTCGAAGTAATGAAGTACCATTAGGCGATGGAGGCATTAAGAGTTATAAGAGGTGATGCTACACCTTATGTCGGTGACACATAGTCTGATTTTTTTAGGCTTGTTGTCCTGGCCAATAACTATCAATAGATGTCAGAGTGAAGCACCGCAATGTATGCTCAAGCTTTTCAGAGCACAATGATGAGATGTGAGATATATAGGGACAATCACCCTAGTGATCATTGCACATTCAACTACAATCTAGGGTAGCAAAACCATCATAATTTTACATGACATAACAATGAAAATCCTGCATGTCTCACTGAACTATTATATCTCTTTTTATCCACCACAAGCCCAATAATTTTCTCAAGAACCAAAACCATATGTAGAGCAATTGATCGTTGACATGTTCAAGAAACAATAAGCTAAATATGATGCCCTCTTTCAAAGCCAAACCGCATTTTTGAAGAGACTAGAAGACCAATTGAGATAACTAGCCAATAACCAGAGCTACATACCTCAATGGATACTGACAAGTGACACTGAAGAAGACCCATGGAATCAAGAGACCCACAAGTATATCGTAATGAGGACAGAGGCAGAAGAGTATATAGAGACAGAGGTGTCATGTCAAGATCTTAGAACATGCATTGTGCATATGTCTGATGAAGAACTAAACGAATAAATTCAAAAGTATATCTATTAGGAAGTGGTGAACAAGTAGTTAGGCAAGAGCAGCTGTGTGAGCCTATTGAAAATCTCATGACACAATGGGACACATCTCACAATGGGACACATCTCAGAATGAAAAAGCTATCATCATGGATATCACCCATAAGCTTGACAGAATGACACAACCATTCAAAGTCAAGCATCATACGAGACCTCCTAACAGTCTATCATTCCTTTCAAGACCTCATAAAGCTAAAAGGTTGAATAATGTGGTATGGAGCACAAAATGAAAAAAAATTTAGTTTGTCATCTCATTTTTGGAAGAGGCGTTTGAACAATAATGCATAAGTCATTGTCTTATCTAGGACATCAAAAGCCACATTGAAATATCCTTGAATGAAGATATTCATAGAACGTCTGGCTGACGACGTTAAACTTAGCGTTACAAGAGAGGCAACTCACGTGTTTTTTTAATTTTATTATTGTCTTTAATTTAGTTTTTTTTTGTCTGCGTGTTTAATAGTTTGCATGTATATCTATGCATGTACTAATGTAACCCACACAACCCGCGCAGCCAAATCATGACCAGCAAGAGTCTGATCAACTTCACGCATGGTAGTGTTATTCTTTACTCTTGTCCTTTTTATGCTTATCTTACATTGGAGACAATGCAAAGTTTAAGTTTATGGGTGTGTGCATGTTAGTGTAAGTCCTGCTATTTATTTAAAATTTTAAAATTTATTTATTAAAAAATAAAAAATAAAAAGGTCCAAAAAAAATTAAAAGTGACGTGTAGTAAAACATATGTCTAATAATGAGCTTGTTTGCTTTAAGATGAAATTTTATAAAGATAAGTACCCAAATTATTTTTATTTGATGTCTTGAGTATGTGATTTAGGTTAGACTCGTAAGTACTTAAAAGTATGTTTCTAGAGTAAGAACATAGGTAATTGACAAAATGACTAGTTGAAGAAATTTTTTTGACGATGAATAATCGTTTGCTTAGATATATGGCTCTGTTTATAATTATTTATGATATATGGTATGGTTAGATCATAAAAAATGAAGAAAAAAAATTGATGAAAAGCCCAGAAAAAAAATATATTTAGAAAAAACAAAAGATAAACCATATATAACCGATAAGCATTAAGCTACCAATAGGCGAGTGTTAGGATCATCGTGAGGAGAAATACAACCTTAAAGTGTAGGTGAGTCAAGAGATTAAAAAAAATCATATCATATCGAGCTTAATAGGCAAATACATATCATTTTTGAGATATTTAGGTTGGTTTGACCCATCGGATGCTAATTTTTGAGACGAAATCACTTAGTTAACTTACTTAAGAATCGAGCTATGACCGGACCTTTTCACACACACACACTGCGAGTCTAACTTGGATGAGTTATTCAAGAACTTGAATTTGAATTGTGTTGGGTACTTTGAAGTTTCTTTGATAATAATATTACACGTAACTACAATGAATGTTTTATGTGTTTTATTATTGTTGTTTGATTACATGCGTGTATTGAATGATGTTTGTGGGTATCGATGTAAGCTCTCACGAGGCTATAACTCGTCCACTAGGGTCGTCTAAAGGTTTAAAGGCTTGTTGCATACGCTAAATGCAATCATGATCCATAAAAAAATGGCCAAGGTTAATTTATTTTATTTTATTTGTTTTGTTTTGCTCGAAAACTAGCAAAATGTTAAGTTTGGGGTGTGTTGAGCGGTTAAAATATAAATATTTTCAACCCATTTATCTTAATATTTTATGGCTAATATCGATTTTTATGAGCGAATTGATGTGTTTTGGATGTATTTTGCAGGTCAAAATAATATCATGACTCAATGAAATTAATAAGGGATGAAAACGGAAAGATACATAGCAAATCAAAGTGAATTTCAACTTCAAAACACACGTCTCAAAGCTAGACGTTCGTTGAGACACGCATATGAGCAAAGTTGAGGCAGTAAGTCAAAATTCCATATTGGTTTAAATTCATTTGGCGCGTCGCGACTCCAAATGCATAGGCGTCGTGATGCGCGCCAATGTTGCTGAAGACAGTTGCGACACTAGAAATGTGCCCCCCAACTCACCCTAAATCTGATTTTTAATCAAGAAAGATCTCATGTACCTCTTATAGAAGTATAGTTCATCTCCAAAACCTAAAATCAAGCCTTATAACATATTTTAGAGCATCTGGATCATAGAAGAACACCTAAAGTATGGCAAGAATAAGTGCATCAACCGGAATTGGAATTTGAAGATGAAGACTATAAACAATAGTTTATTTCTTTCATTTTCTCTCTATCTTTATCTTTTATGAGTTCTTATCTTGTATCTATGATTAGCTCATGTTTATTGAATATTATGAGTATCTAATTCATTAAATCTATGGTTGTAATGGATCTCAAGTATGTTTAATTAATTTAATTGCATATTTTTATTTCTTTTGGTTTGTTATTTATTATTTATTATTTTTTGTACTTGAACACATATTTTATTTGTTTGACCAACAATATATTATTCTTAGTAAATCCTTAGGAACTCGACGGAGGAAATTTGGATTAGTCGTGGGAATAATAGCTTGTGATTGATTTGTTAAATAGACTTCCCTGTAAGATAGACATATATCTAAAGGGCATACGTAGTCAAGATTAGAACCCGACATTAATGACTTTGGTTTAAATTAATCAACATAGACATATAATTAATTGATTTATTATGAATATATTTACATGACCATTGAAAGATATTTGTGAATAATTTAGTGTTATAGGTTAATAATTAGTAACGACAACCTAACTAAATGGAAAATATTTGGACTCATTGTGTGCATGCTGAGGTGATGATGCAACCATTGGTTCTTCTATCTATAAGGTTTTCAATGTCTATTATTTGCATTTTATTTAATTTAAATTAATTTTTGATAAACTAACTCTCATTCTCAATATTTTAGTTTAAGTTAAGTAAGTTAATCTTAGTATTAATAAGAGAAATATTAAGTACATGTGGGTTCGACATCCGACTAATAGTGACTGTATTATTTGAGCGAAATGTGCGCTTGCGTGCTAAATTTATAAAATCGCGATCAACCCCCCCCCCCCCCCCCATTCGTACTAAAATGAATATTCAAAAATTTTACACCAATAATTCTTGATAGATTTTAATGATAGATAAAAATCAGTCAATAATTATTGATAAAAAAAATTATCAAAAATTATTGATAGAAAAATAATATGTCATAAAAATCTATCAATAATTCTTGACAGAAAAAATATGTTAAGAATTATTAACACCCCGATTCTTGACATTTAAATTTTTTTATTAAGAAACCCCTTTCTTGACAGACGTCTATCAAGATAGCATATTTTTCTAGTTGTAATCACATTTTCTCAATCATAATGTCAATCACATACACAATACTCAATCATATTTTTCAGTTACAATGACGGTTATAAATATTCAATCACAGTTACAATGTTAAATATAGTTACAATATCATTTTACTTATCGGAAAATAAATTTGAACATATTCAATCCTAAAAAAACATTATCCTTGTGAAAAATGAAAACGTTAATTAGTCACATGAACATTTAATAGAGTTAAATAAAAATAATAATGTTAGATATTCAATCAATCTATTCCAGTTGTAAACATATTAGTTCCAACGAATATCCACATGTCTATACGAGTTTCTCTTACTCACGGTACATCGAGTTAACCTATTGAAATTCCAATTCCAATATTCAACCGTATTACAAAACTAACGACTAAGAATATTTTGCTTCAAAAATAGTTTATAATAATAATACTAACCCAATATCGGACCACCCAGTGTCCAGTATTACTACATGATTATTCTAAGGTCGATGTCATTCTCAGCATATTTATATATCAATCTAATATGCATTATGATATAAATTACTATTAATACGGTTGAAATGAAAATATAATTATTTTATTAATAAATAATAAAATATAATGTATAATATATTATTCGGATTGACGCTTCAAGCACTAACTCAACAAACTCTCACTTATTTAGTGTCAATCCGGATGGTACCGAAGTCACATCTCCTCCACATGTTTATCTAATAACTTAAGAGGTAAGGTCTTAATAAACAGGTATGCTCTATTGAACATATTCAACCCTAAAAAAACAATGTTCATGTGAAGAATGAAAACGTTAATTGGTCACCTGAACATTTAACATAGTTAAATAAAAATAATAATGTTGGATATTCAATCAATCTATTCCAATAGTATCCCATTTATTTTTTAATAATTTTATTTAACTTAATTATTATATCGTTAACACCTATAGTAAATTAATAATTTTTAAGTATTATTTATAATTAAAAAATTATTTAAAAATTATTATATATTATATTAATTAATGAATAAAATATTAATCGTGTTAAACAATGGATTATTTATTATAGGGAAGGTTATGTTTAGGATAATATTTGATGCAATGTGAGAGTTTTTTTTTTTTTTTGAAAGAAAACATATGTTTTCATAGAAAATCAACTGTTTAACAATAATTGGATGTATGTGGGATAATCTCTCATCCAGACTACAATATCTGTAAAATTAACAGTAGCATTTTCCAATGAGTGAGCTACCGTGTTGCCTCCTCTATAGATATGAGACACGACCATATTTTGATAGTTCCTCATTATCCCTAAAAATTCTTCATTGTCCAAGCTATCTCCAGAAGACTGTCGTATTTCCTCAAAACTAAATTAGTCAACTGCAATGAATCCTTCTCCACTAATAACGGCAGAAATTGTTTTCCTCACAGCAATTTGCAACCTAAATAACAGGGCCTCAGCTTCGAGCATCGCTATATCCTGATAGAGCTTGGTGTTCCTCACGCCCACCATTAGCATTATTCCTTCGGCGTCTCTAACCACAACTCCTAAGCCAGCAATATTAAGGTGTCTATGGGCTGAGGCATCCACATTGAGTTTATGCCACCCCACATGTGGTGGTGTCCATAGTGCCTTGCTAGGATTCTCGCCCAACGTCCTCTGCTCCATCGAACCCCCGATCAGCCGCTTGAAAGATTCAACTGTAGCTTCAACTCTGGCATTAACTACCTCATGACTAATCGATTTTCCTTGCATGACATACGAATTCCTTGCTGTCCAAATTGACCAGCAGGAAGCCACCACTCGTTCCAAATCATACATGTTTCCATCTACTGCCTCAAGCATTAACCCCATTACATCCCATGATTTGACCTCCCAGCAGTTCCTAACAAGTCCAGAAAGCTTCCAAGCCTGTTTTGCCCCCTTACAATAGAATAAAGCATGAGGAACATCCTCCTCTTTTCTCCCACATCTCTGACACAAAAGGCAATGTGTTATTGTCATTTTCCATAAATTGCTCGCAGTATGGAGCATATTCTGAGCAGCTCTCCACATGAAAATCTTCACATTCTCTGGCAAGTTGAGTTTCCAGATGACATTCCACTGCTTCTTATTCGTTATCGAACTAGAAGAATTTTCTGAATACTTCATTCTAAATGCTAACCGGTATCCGCTTTTGACCAAATATTCTCATTTGTTGTCATAATGCCAACACACCCTATCCTCTTGTGGCTTTCTTGGTAAAGGAATGCTATTGATAATTTCCACATCTTCTTGATCAAAACTGTTTCGCAGTACCTCCATGTTCCATTGTTGATTTTCCGTGATTAACTGGGCCACCACAGTATTATCATAAAGCCTAAGCGGCGATATAGGTTTGAAAGTATTTGGTCTTGGAATCCAATTGCTGGAGTAGACTTTAATGTTCTGCCCGTTGCCAACTCTCCATCTTAAACCTTGTTGGATCACTTTTCTTCCCTGTAAAATATTCCTCCATACATATGACGGATTTGAGCCTGCTTTAGCATCAAGAAAACCAGAATTTTTAAAGTATCTTGCTTTTAAATAGTGTGAAAGTTTGCACTAAAATTTGATTTTGGGTTGGAGATGATGTGTGTCACGGTCTTAGCTTAAGGCTACGATGTTCAGGCACGTTATAAAGAAGCTAATATTTCGAGACACCGTATCAAGCTCATTCATGGTCAAATATATCTCTCATGGGACCTTGTACTGGAGAGATTTCATCTGTGAAGCCTTATTTGGAAGTTTGCCTGGAGAATTAGAAACGTGCTCACTTGTCGCTAGCCGCTAGCGTAGTATTATGAAGTTGTGAATGAGCTTATGTTCCAGAGTGCCGGATTGAGTTAGCTCAAAGTCCTAAGTAACTCTCATGGGCATATATACTGGAGATATTTCGCCCGTGGGGTCCCGTTCTGAAATTTATCGAGAGATTTAGAGATACTTAGTTTGCCGCTAGGCGCTAGCGTAGTTTTGGTGCATTGTGAAGGACCTTATATTTCGGAATGCCGGATTGAGCTCACTTTAGGTCCTAAATATCTCTCATGGGCCTATGTACTGGGGAGATTTCGCCCGTGAGGTCCCGTTCGGAAGTTTGTTAGGAGAATTAGAGATATGCTAGCTTGCAGCTAGAAGTTGGCCTAGTTTGGGGCATTGTGAAGGAGCTAATGTACCGGGGAGTCGGATCGAGTTGGACCATGCTCATAAGTGAATCTTATGGTCACTTGTACTGGGAAAATTTCAGCCCCAGAGTTAGATTTCAAGATTTGCCGGGAGATTCTGGCAATGTGCCCATTTTTGGGCCTTACTGTGCACCTTGCCGCAACAATAGGGGTGTTGTGGAAAACCATCAAGACGAGCCCGTTTAGGGACGAGATTTTAACCCAAAGTCTCTTATATTTTGGCTTATTGAATCGCTGAAAGAGTTCCCGGAAACTCCTCTTAATATAGATTTTAGAGATGGTGTGACAACTCAAGCGCCAGGTGTGTATACTGGTGAAACATATGCAATGTCTCTAAAACCTCTTTAGGGGGGAAGCCTAGGTGAACCTTGGGGTGGTCAAAGGGGCTTCGGTGGTCTTGAGGCTTTTGATGTGAACCCTTTCGCCCTTAGACGACGTGTGGACAATGATGTATTGTCGAGATTGTGTTGGTGGGAAAATGTCATATTTTTATATTTGGTTGTGTTATTCGAGTGTCGGGTCCCGCTGTAGTGCGGGCCTGTATGTGTATGCTTTGAGATAGCTTGCGAGCTTCCATATCTTATTATATTACGGGTCTGTATCCTCCCAAAAATGAGAATTTTGGTACAGAGGTTTTGAGAAGGCTCACTTATAAGGGGTGTGTCCCTTGGTAAGTGTCGCACAAGCCCTTTTTTCGTTAAGGAAAAAGTCGGCCCGTGACACTGTGCATGAATATCATAGGTTATTATTTTTTCACTATTTAAAAAAATCGAGATACAATAAATGAATACATAACATATTGAGATGTAATATTTTAGTATTATATTTTATTACAAGAAGTATGAAGAAATAGTACTCAATGGCCGTGGTTTGGTGGTGTATGGCTCATGATCTCACCTTGAGGTCCCGAGTTTGAATTTAGGGAGTGTGTTTCTTGTAAGAGTCTTGAACAATGAGAGGTTTTATCTGCTCCGTTTAAATCCGGAAGGGGTGGTTTGGCGGCGGGGTTTCCAACGATTTCAAAAAAAAATTGAAGAAATAGCAAATATGTATAAGAAGTATTATGGTATAAATAATAAAAATATAAGGTTTTATAAAAATATAATAGTAAAATATAAAATTCTATAAAATTATAATAATAAAATATAAAATTTATAAAAAAATATATATATATATTAATAAAATATTACATTTAAATACTTGTGTATCCATATATTATTTCCAAAACCCAAATATCATCAATATCATGGCTTCATATCTTGGATATCGAGCCTGTAAAAGAAAGCAACAACTGAAAACCAATACACGCGTCTCAGTGAGTGGCAATTGGCAAACATTAAATTGTATTATTATTATGTACAGTGATTGAAATTCATTGTGTGGATGGCATCAAACCCTTTTCGTTTTTCCCATATGGTGAATTTTTACAATTGCACAAAACACAATGTCAGCTGTAAGTAACATTACCTATACCTCTTTTTGCATAATAAGAGAGAAATTCAGTGTTATTTGAGTTGTCGTCCTGCTGGGATGTTGAATAAGGACTTTGTATTTTTATTTTATTTTTTTGCCTTCCAAATTTTGTCACATTATGGCCACGAGTGAACCCACAATCTATAATGAAAAATAATAATGGTATTGATATTGAAGTTGCGTATTTTTACGGCTCCGCCAAAGAGGTATTATTGTTTGCTTGGGTATTACTGGGCTCTGGCGGATAATTATGTGACCGACGACTTGAATTAGGACACTTTGAATCATATAAGAGTTTAGCATGTATATGCAATATTATTAGACTACACAACTAACGATTTGCATAGAATAAAATCGTATGGACACATAGCTATCCACCGGAGCCTATTGCCGACCATTGCCCACACAGTAGAAAATAATACCTGTAAAAATACATACCTTCATAAAAGATTTTAAAGAATTTGTATGGCGAGACATCACCAATGTTCGATCTTTGAACACTGCAAAAAGGAAAAGTCTTTTATGCGATTACCGATTTGTTTAAAGAACAAAAATTGGACAATAAACCCCACCACTAAGGGATTTTTAATTTTATTCCCTTGATATATATATATATATTACAACTTTGCATTAAAGTTTTAAAGAAAATACAAATGCAATGCCTTTTTTCTGCAATTTGCCAAGACCCTTCTGCCAATTAGGAAAGCAGGGATACATGACATTTAAAGTGACTTGATAAAACTGTTAATTGGAGAGTGACAAGGTTAATTTTTTTGGCTAAATGATGTGTAAATATGGGGAGTTGTGTGAAGTGTCTGCTTCTACTCGTATTAACAGAGACATTTACAACATCTATGAGCAACCTCACGGGAAGCTATATTTAATTTTTTACCTTGAATTCTTAATAATCTGGCTAATCTATTAGCCTCTGTTCTGCTATTGCTGTTTCTGAATTTGGGGCTACAATTTACAATCTGATCCCCTTGAATTGACATGCTAGTTATGGCTTTGCACTAGACACTTATTCGGCCACATTATTTTAGAGTCGCAATACATAACTCCAAATCATTTAAGCATGTTTATGGTATCTTTAGTTCCCTTTAAATGTGTGATTGGACCTTTATTTTCCGATTAGGAAGCATACACAATGCATTAAGCATGTGATATTGTTTTACATGGTATATATTAGCTTTCAGATTCTACTACAATATCGTAGCAAAATTGTTTTTGTTTTGGGGTTTAATTCAATTTTTTTTTTTTGAATCGTTGGAAATTCCGCCGTCAAATCACCCCTTCTAGATTTAAACGGAGCAAGTAAAACCCCTAACTGTCTCAGGTTTTTACAAAAAACACTCTCTTTATATTCGAATTCATGACTTTAAAATCAAATCTTGACAGCTACATCATCAAACCATGTCTCTCTTATTTTTGTTGGAAAAGCTCACAGCTTTTGCTTTCTGTCTATCACTACTGAATCAGATTCAGAGGTTACTTTCAACTTTTTCAAGTTTTGGGGTCTTCGTTTTGTATATATCCCGCGCGCGCCAATTAATCTGGTACTGAAAAGAAAATATGGAATTTTACAAAAACCCAACAAAAATCAAAGCAAACAAACAGAATATCAAAATATCTTCTCCATCTTTGTATAGCCTACTCGCAGCATCCTCCGTCACAACTTTTTAATTATTTTCTAGGGTCAGATAGAAAAATCCTTAATTTTAATAGATTTGAGATTTTAATAGATTTGAGATGATTTTTCGTCATAAATGTGTGATACATTTCGACTTATAATTTAAAAAATTATAAATCTCAATTAACATTCAGAATTTTGTACCATTTTGATATGAGATTCGAAATAATTTTCATCTTGATTAAAAAATATGATAATATTCAAAATAATTTTTTATCACTATTAGTTGAAACCGATCGGTAACCAATCCTATTAATTTTAAAAATTTTGTTGGCAATAAGTAGCGCACCCGTATAACAAGGCTCTCATTACATTACTCACACATGACACATTCTCCTTTCCTTCAACATTTTAAATGACCAAGTATGGTTTTAAATCATGACCGTTGATAAATAGTTGAATTGTGATGTATCTGAAAATGAAAACCAATAAAAAGTTGGGAGGGTCCATGGAGATTAGAAGGTACAAGCATCACGTGTCGAGTAATTGTGTTGCATGGCCCATGATTCAGGATCTGGGAGGATAAACACGACACTTTCTTCCATAAAAACAGAGAAACCCACAAATAAAACACAGCCCTTGGGCTTATTGTCAAGTCTCTCTTCTTTAAATTTTACAAAAAGAGAGATGCATCAAGTCACATTCTCTCTTGTTGTATAATGAAACAAGATCTAAACCTCTTCTTCTCAGAAGAAGATGGCAGACTCTGCATTCCTTCTAGATGCTCTCTATTGCTCTGAAGAGAATTGGGAGGATGAAGTGAGTGGTGATTGTTTTCAAGTTTTTGAACTAGATAATAAAACCAAACCAATTCCAATGCTGCAAGAACAAGACTTGTCTTGGGAAAATGATGAACTTCCCACCTTATTGTCCAAAGAAGAAGCAAACCTGTTGTGTAATAACCTGAAGACAAACCCATATCTGGCTAGGGCTCGCAGTGAGGCTGTGGAGTGGATG
>SKCR01041013.1:0-155290 GCA_019454045.1 Zanthoxylum bungeanum
TGGGCCATTCTTCGCCGGTGAGAGCCTTTGTCTATACTCTTGCAAATCCACCCATAGACCGGTTTTATGGTTAAAGTAACAATTATTTCCTTGAGAATGTGCTTATGGACCATCCTCATTTGGATGCGGTTGGACTATTGTCAGAAAGGCGGGCTTGTTGGGCCATTTAAACTGGGGCAAGTTCGTACCGTATGACTATTAGGCCCAAGGCTTCTGAAATGTTGATGGGCAATTATGTTATGTTTGCATTATCTCCCTTCTATGCTTGTGTTTGGGAACATCATCGTTTGGATCCATTTGGACCATTTTTCATGGGATATGGGCTTGTTGGGCCATTTAAACTGGGACAAGGATGTATTCCATGACTATTGGGCCAAAGGCGTCTAAGTGTTGGTGGGCCACCTTGTGATTGTGTTCGGAATATTATCATTTGGATTTAGTTGGGCTTTTTGCCATAAGACATGAACTCGTTGGGCCATTTAAACTGGGACGGGTTCACTCTTATGACAGTTGTCCAAAAGCTTCTAAAATGATAATAGGCCGATTTGTTTGAGAATTTTATTTAATTTAGTATGTTATATGTTACATGCATCTCACATCCCTCATGCATACATATATCATGTTAACATCGTCTATGTCTAAAAAAGACAACATAGATACCGTTTGGGTTAGAGAAGGGACAAGGCTCACTAAAAGAACAAGTATGAGTGAATCCGATAATGAGGTGTCCCGTATGGATCAGTTAGAGAACTCTCGCCAAAGTCACTGAACAGTTGCAAGTTTTGACTACTGCTGTGGCTGGTATAGCCGGGTCTCGTGCTGGGGGTAGTTTTGGGGATGCAAGGCAAGAGGAACCTCCGAACAGATTGGGGGATGATACCCCCACTTTTGATGATATGGCAGAGTATGCAGCGGGCAGAGTATCTGGGTCTCAGGCAGAGTTACAGAAAACTTCGGGATCAGGTTGAGTCGGTTACCCGCAAGATGAGGTAAGAATGAGGATTTGCTGGTTATGACACATTGACTTTTGAGGAACAGTTTCCGGTACAGTTCAAGATGCCGGATATGGCTAAGTTCAACGGGAATGGGGATCCGAGGGTGCATCTCCGACAGTTTGTATCAGTCATGAGTTCAGTTGGCCTGTCTCAGCGCCAAGTACAAAAGATGTTCGGGATGTCACTCGAGGGGGCACCCGTAGTAATGGTACCATAACCTGGACAAGCAGGTTAAGGAAGATGGAGGAGAGCTAGCTGATGCTTTCTTAAAGCAATATGTCACGGACCTGGAGATTGACTTGTCACTCCGTGACTTAGAAAATATCAAGCAGAAGCCGGAGGAAAATTTCAAGGAATATGTGGACCGCTGGAGGAGCCAGCTTCTGAAGATGCAGACCCGGCCCTCAGAAAAGGACCAGATCAAAATGATCATCAAGGGCACCAAGCCCTCTATTTATGGCAAACTAAGGAGAATGACTTCGATGATTACTGATTTTCGACAGCTGAGGGAGACAGTTATGGATATTGAGGAGGAGGAAGCCGAGAACAGAAAGTTTTATGGACAGAACAGAAGGAATATTGGGGGACATTCAGGGACTATGCCCGCTCTCCTGCTCCTGAGGTCACTGCCATTAAGAACAGACGATTTTCTAACCTTGGTAAGCCTCTTTCAAAGGTATTCGAAAAGCTGAAGGCGCAAGGACTCTTAAAACCTTTGGAACCTAGGCCCATTCCAAATCATGGTGCCACCTCACATGAACTTAAAACTTATACTGTCACTTCCACCAAGAAAAGGCCATGACACCGACAACTGCGCCCGCCTCAGACATGAAATCCAAAACCTCATCGATGCCCATACATACCCGACCCAGAGAAGAACAACCCAACGCACACAAAAATCCCATACCCAACTACATGATCAACTCTGGCCTACCCGAACCCCTTGTCCTCCAAACTCTCAACCACTCAGCTTCATAGGAATAAAGGATAACAATGGTAAAGAACCATGGGCTGAAGAAGAAGGCACTGTGTTTCTCCTAGTTTATCTTGCACTTTTAATAAAGACATTGATTTTGTTTACCTTTCGAACGTTTCCTCAACAATAATAAGGCGATCATTTCATTTATCTGCCTAAGACTATTACTTTCAAACTTGCACATGAGTGTGTTCAATCTTGGTAATGTGATGCTCAGAACGTAGGGAATCCTCGAAAGAAGCAAGCAGAAAAAATATGGTAGCCATTCAGGAAATGGGAAATGGGACAGTGGGACTGTTAGACTTGGAAAGAAACGGGTTCATGGAACAGATCAGTGCAGACAGGTTTAAGCAGCAGTATTTTGCCTGAGGAAGAATTGGCGGAAGACCTAACCCAACGGGATAGGAAACTCATTCATGCATGCATGCATACACGTAACATACTTTGCATTCTTTTGTGTTTGTTTTGCTTTGTATTCACAGGTTTGAAGCAGAAGAGAGAAAGCGGCAAAGACAAGCCAATCAGAACAGCTAAAGCACAGAAATAGATTCGGGTAGTTATCCTAGGGCCGGAACCCACATCAGCATCAGATCAGGGTTGAGGCCCATATCAGTTCGGGCACAAGGCCCAGTGGAATAAAGCCCACCTTCAAAACAGCTTGGGAATAAAGCCCAAATTCTATACGGTTCAGGAACAAAGCCTGCATTCAGTTCAAACTCGGGAATAAAGCCCACATTCAGTACAGTTCAGGAATAAAGCCTGCATTCAGTTCAGTTCAGGAAGAAAGCCTATATTCAGTTCAACTCGGGAATAAAGCCCACATTCAACACAGTTCAGGAAGAAAGCCTATATTGAGTTCAACTCGGGAATAAAGCCCACATTCAACACAGTTCAGGAAGAAAGCCTATTTTCAGTTCAGCTCGGAATAAAGCCCACATTCAGTACAGTTCAGGAATAAAGCCTGCATTCAGTTCAGTTCAGGAAGAAAGCCTATATTCAGTTCAGCTCAGTACGGGAATAAAGCCCACATTCAGTATAGTTCGGGAGGAATAAAGCCTCATGCCAGTATAGCTTGAGAACAAAGCTCAAGGGGAAGAAAGCCTCATGACAGTATAGTTTGAGAATAAAGCTCGGGAGGAATAAAGCCTCATGCCAGTATATCTTGAGAACAAAGCTCAAGGGGAAGAAAGCCTCATGTCAGTATAGTTTGAGAACAAAGCTCAAGGGGAAGAAAGCCTCATATCAGTATAGTTTGAGAACAAAGCTCAAGGGGAAGAAAGCCTCATGTCAGTATAGTTTGAGAACAAAGCCCAAGGGGAAGAAAGCCTCATATCAGTATAGTTTGAGAACAAAGCTCAAGGGGAAGAAAGCCTCATGACAGTATAGTTTGAGAATAAGCTCAAGGGGAAAAAGCCTCATATCAGTATAGTTTGAGAACAAAGCTCAAGGGGAAGAAAGCCTCATATCAGTATAGTTTGAGAACAAAGCTCAAGGGGAAGAAAGCCTAATGTCAGTATAGTTTGAGAACAAAGCTCAAGGGGAAGAAAGCCTCATGTCAGTACAGTTCGGGAATAAAGCTCGAGAGGAATAAAGCCTCATCTCAACAGTTCGGGAATAAAGCTCGGGAGGAATAAAGCCTCATCTCAACAGTTCGGGAATAAAGCTCGGGAGGAATAAAGCCTCATCTCAACACAGTTCAAGAACAAAGCTCGGAGGAATAAAGCCTCATCTCAACACAGTTCAAGAACAAAGCTCGGAGGAATAAAGCCTCATCTCAGTAGTTCGGGAATAAAAACTCAGAGGAATAAAGCCTCATCTCAACAGTTTGGGAACAAAGCCCAAAGTTCAAAGTACCTCAACACGTGGAAAGTCAAGTGGCAGTTGGCGAGCCAGGTAAGTGAAAATGCATTGCATAACTTTGATAGGATTGTCACTGTTGCACATTACACAAGTCCCATTAAAGTGGGGGCGACTGTAGGCATTGCATTTTCGCATATAAGTCCCTATGATGAGTCTCATTTTGGAGACACTACCTTTTAAGTCGCGGAGGTCACGGAAAACGGACATCGGAAGGGGAATTTCAGAATAAACAAGGTTCACTGTTTTCGTTGGTGCTACGTTCGTGTATACGTTCGAACGTCAAACAGATTGCGGGCGTTCGTGCTGCGTTTGAGTAGGCGTTCGAACGGTGTCGGTAATTCTAGTTTTGCTGCTAGCCTCACATCAAGCCCAATTCGCCCAAACCTTGGCCCACACGCCCAAGCCCACTTTAAACACATATTTAACACATGGTGAAATCAAAATAAATCTAAAATCACATACCAAATTAAATAAAATACTTACACAAATTAAAGAAATTGCATGCCTAATTAAAATCAATCAACAAACTAAATGCCTAATCCAAGCCAATCAATATTCAACATGCCTAATCCAAGCCATCAAATCCCTTGCTTTCCTTGTCCAACACCAAATCATATCCCTTTTTAAATACACAAATCCCTTCCTTGTCAAGCCTAACCCTTTGCCTATAAAAAAACCATTCACCACCAACCTTCTCAAGGCTAGCTAGCTCATTCATACAAGAAAAGCCTCCCTAGTTCATACACCTAATATACACACAACTCACACAAAGAACAACACACACCAAGAGCCCTAGCCACTCACGGCAATAACAAGAAGAAAAATAGAATAATCCCCTTCATCTCCCCACTCCACAACCGAAAACAGCAGCCCCTACACCTACATACCTTAATAGCAAACCATCTTGGCGCTTCTTGTACAATACATCCTCTGATACTACAAAGTTCAAAGCCTTCAATTTTAGCTTTCGATCGCCTCCATTCTCTGGATTCTTTAAGAAATCCATAGTCTCACTCCTTTAATCATTTATGTCCCAGTTTTCAATGTCCAAAACGTCAACATCATTCATTCATCTGACTAGAGCTGATTTGGTCTTTCCTCTTCCACACACACTGTCAATTCTCATTTTTTTATATCCTGAAGCCGCTTGGGACAGTTCATTATCTACCTCGTTCCTCGTCCGTGGGACGTGTTCTAACTCTACGTTATCGAATTGATCTAACAGTCCTTGAGTTAACTCTAATAATGTCATGACTGGCGGACTTTGGCATCTAAAGGAACCCATCATTTGTTGGACCACTAGTTGTGAATCTCCCTTAATGGACAAATTTTTCACTCCCATATCAAGTAGCATTTCCAATCCAAATATTAAAGCCTTGTATTCAGCCTGATTATTGGTACAACATTCTTCCAACATGACAATGAAATGAAATCGACCTGTTCGCACAATTTTTTGTTGATACGCGCGTAAGGTTCCAAACCTCATGAGACAAAGTCTCAGAAAGGAGTGTTTGATTCCAAGAAATTCCTCCAAGGGGCGCAAGTACAGAGATTACAGTCCTAAATATTACAAAGCTAAGACAACTGTGAATTTAAATTACTTGCTCATTTTGAGTCTTTTTTCCTTCTTTTTTTCTTCTACGCCTGGGCCCTTTATAGTGTAAAGTCCTGCCAACCGTTCGAGCGGTTAATTCGCTTTCTTCGTTCCATTAAATCCCCACATCTGCTGCTTGCGTGTAACTGCTGGATCGTGTGCAACTGCTGGGTCGTGCGCTCTGGTAACCGCTAGATCGTGGGGGTCACTGCCAAGCTGTGTAGTAACCGTTAGGTTGTGGGTCTATCCGTAACTGGCTAACTACAAGACACATGTTCGTATGACAATCGCCCTATATCAATCACATATTCGTTCTTCTTCCATCGTTCTTCACTCGTTGGGAAATTCTTTCTTCGTCCATCGTCCATCATGATTCTTGGTCGATTCTTTCTTCATTCTTCGTCCTAAGTGACGTCATGCCTCTTCGTCTTTTAGTAATTATTTTTCTGTTAACAACCCCATTATTCTTTAATTGGGGTATTATTACATAATCGTAGTATAAAACGACATTGAATATTGTACAAAGCCAACTATCTGATAATTTATTTACGTGAGAGAGAGTAATGATATATAGACTATAAGAAATTAAATAAGAACTAAACATTTGTCAATCATAATTTTAACATAAATTTTGACTTAAAACTTTAACATAAATTTATGACATTGATCTTATGAAATTTAATGATATATAAATATATATTATTAATATTATTTTTAATTTTTAATATCTACCATTTATCAATGATTCAAGATTTTATATAAAATAAAAAAATAAAATATCATAACCTTACAAAAAAAATCTAAATAATGTGCTATGTAATCATTTTCAGAGTAAGTGGTGATTTTACACTATTATATATATGTTTACACTTCACCCGATGAATATCACATTATTTATAATGTATTGTTTATGATGATTTTTGGGATGATTAACGATAATACATTTAAATCATTTCGTCAATCTTTTATGGGTAAAGATGACAATTTTTCTTGCTTGAACAAAACTAATTTTTTTGATACAAAAAAGTAGCGGGACGAAGATGAGACATAGTTTAGAGTAAAAATCTCTATCCTTTTTATGGTTTTTTCATATCTACTTAAGGATTCTCTATTCCTACTTGACATATAACATCATCATTTATTTTTTTTTTAATCAAATCACTTAAAGAAGTACGTTGGATATATCTAAAGCGGGCTTGTCTACAGTACCCAAAGGTATCAAATACTTTTGGGTACAAACATGCAACTTTGAGCATTGAACATGTAACTTAGAGCATTAAACATGCAAACAATATCAATAAACATGAAACTTTTTAAAACATAAAATTAGTTGCATGTTTATTGGTAGAATTTGCATATTTAATGTTCAAAATTACATGTTCAATGCTCAAAGTTGCATGTTTGAACCCAAGAGTATTTGATATCTTTGAGTATCATAGCATTGGCCATCCAAAGCATATTAAACTTATTTATCCGTACATTTCTATTTCCTACGTACATTGGATCGCATAAGATCTCTTATGTACATTTCTATTTCCTATTGTCCAATTGAATTTTATGTATAATATCTCGATCGATTTCCAGATCTTTTTGAATGATGGACCCGATGTACTTAATACATTCGCTATTTGAGATTAGTTGGTTGTCAAGTCTCATTTCTTCCAAATTATCTCTACTACATTTGTTAAACTCACACATTATGTGTTAAATTTTTAACTTACTTAATATGAGGCCTTTAACTTTTAAGATTTTTCTCCACATCTCAAGTTTAGCGTCTATATATTCTTTAGACTCATCATCTTCAACAAATAGTAAATACCATAGTACCCCATCTTGGATATCCTTAATAATTACATTCATAATAAAGGCAAAAAGATAAGGGCTCTATGCAGAACCTTAGTGTAAGCATATGGTAATAGAAAAATATTTTATTATTTCTCGTTGATTCCTACACAAGTCATTAAGCCTTCGTCAATATCTTTATAGCGGAATATAAGCAATATGTACTTCATTCTTTCCTAGTACCTTTCCAAAACTTTCTCTTAGTATTTTATCATATGTTTTTCAAAATGTATAAATACTATATGAAGGTTTTTTTCAAGATCCGGATCCGCATTAAGATTTGAAAATTTATATACGGATCCATATGCGAATTTACCCGCATGGATTTTCGGACATCCAGATTCGCAAAATATATCCGGATTTTTCACCATAAAAAGATTTAGTATTTTCACTTAAAATCTTGCAACAAGTAAACAACTAATTCATGGAACCTGATAATCAAAATTACCATCAACAAACCACAAATACATCAAAATTATATCAACAAACCACAATCCAACATCCAAAATAAAACAACATAAAAAATTTGTCATGGCAAATCATCAGGATCAATCACTTCATGTTGCACATTAATATCTATGCAAATAATATCCTCTTCAAACAAGTCACGACCTAATAATAAGGAAAAAGAGAGACATTAGAGTCATATATATATGACTAAACTATATATTTATAATAAATAAGCTATTTTTATCTTGTATTTCATTCCAAAGCTAATTTCGAGTGCACATCAATGTCATCAAAGTATCCTGATGAAATTTATTATGATGATGACTTAAATGCTTGCCCTTGGTGCTAAAAGCAGACTCAGAAGCGATTATAGATACATGAATGGCCAAAATGTCCCTTAAATTCTCAACAAATATTAGATATTTGCCCTTATTATTTTTCAGCCGGACCAAAATATCAAAATTGATAGTCGGTGTTAAAACTCCATCTTCTAAGTAATTTCCAACTCACACTTAGATTGCATATAGTTAACTTCTTGGGAGAGGTATGAGTCCCGCTCTCCAGCCATATGCTCATTATCCAAAACTACTATAGCTGTGTGGTATCTCGAAAACTAACTTCAACATCACCTCCTCCTCCATCTTTAGCCACAGAATGCTTTGCTTCATACTCACGATACAAATCAGAAAAAAACTTAAACACTCATAGTCTATATTTCTCAATTAGGAATATACTGGAATTAACTTATATCCTCCTATTATGGTGAGAGATGACAACATGCTAGATATGATATAGGATGCCAACGTATTTATCCAATCTATTTAACTAACACGCATGAAAATTTTATGTGTATCCGAGTCCTAACGTATCGAGTCCCGTCCATGCGAAAATTGTACTTTATTAATACGAGACTGTAAATATCTATATCCGACACATCCAACTAATAGATATAGAAAATTATATCTATTTCCGACCTTAGTGTACCCGATCACCTGATGATTTTTACCATTACTTAATAACTGATTAATAATAAATAAATTAAAAATAAATGGGTATTCTAGCAGACTGGCCAATCCCGGAACATAGGCCTTTTGGCCCAAAAGGAGATGTTAAAATAGAGGTAGGCTAATGAGGGAAAAAAGTGGGTGTGCTAAAAATCATTATAGTCATGATTTTATTTTATTGGCTAAAAGCTCTTTTCATTTTTTTTGGTTGTTCGATTTTAGCTTTTAAGTTTTTGGAGATTCAAAAATTATTTTACCTCAATTGGAGAAGTTTAATTTTGAGTTTTTGAGATTAGAGATTGTAAAATTTCTTTTAATAAATAAATAAATAATATTTTATAACATAATTTTTAAAAAACTTAACTATTAAAGTAATTTTAAAATTTTTAATAAAAAATTTCATTGATAACGAAATAAGTTTTATTTTTATAGGTAAAAGCTCTACTTGTAAAAAAAATAAGGCAAAAATGTAAAATCTGACCCTCTAATTTTCACGTTTTTTCATTTCAATCCTCAAACTTTTAGTTTTGTCAATTCAGTCCTCTAACTTTCAATTTTTATCAATTCAGTCCTCCGTTACAAATCTGTTATTGCTGCTGCCGTTACTGCTGCCAAAACGACGCCGTTTAACGGAGGACTGAATTGAAAAAATTGAAAGTTAGAGGACTGAATTGACAAAACTGAAAGTTAGAGGACTGAAATGAAAAAACGTGAAAGTTAGAGGACTGAAATGAAATACGTGAAAGTTAGAGGGTCAGTTTTGTATTTTTACCTAATTTAATTCAGGCCATATTAAATTAGTTTTCATTTTCTTATTTCTTATGTTGAAGATAATGTTTGTCCAGGATCGACCTTCATCAGATCATTATTTCTTGAATGAATACGAATTTAAAAAAATAAATTGAATGGGTTGTTACTTAACTCACTAATTACTTGTCTAAATTGTTGGAATCTGTTTTCATTTATATTATTATTAGAAGTAATATAATTTAAATTAGTTTTCTTAACAGTTGTAGCCTATTTTTTTTTTTACTATTTAAAAAAATAAGAAAAAAAAAACTAATTTAATATGGCCTAAATTAAATTAGGCAAAAATACAAAACTGACCCTCTAACTTTCACGTTTTTTCATTTCAGTCCTCTAACTTTCAGTTTTGTCAATTCAGTCCTCTAACTTTCACGTTTTTTTCATTTCAATCTTCTAACTTTCAGTTTTGTCAATTCAGTCATCTAACTTTCAATTTTTGTCAATTCAGTTCTCCATTAAACAACGTCGTTTTGGCAGCAGTAACGGCAGCAGTAACGGATTTGTAACAGATGACTGAATTGACAAAAATTGTAAGTTAGAGGACTGAATTGATAAAACTGAAAGTTAGAGGACTGAAATGAAAAAAACTTGAAAATTAGAGGGTCAGTTTTATTTTTTGCCAAAAAATAAACATAAAGAAGATATATTTGAAAAATTACACTAAATAGAATTTAAATGTCATGATATACACAATTTCAGATTTGTACATAAACTTTAACATAAAATTGTTAAAAACAAAAAGGATAAGAGAATGTGTGTATACAAAACAAATGATCAAGTAAATGAATTTGTCTTGAAATATTTATTTATCTTGAATGATTTTGTGAAATTTTATTTAATATTTGTGTAAATATTTTCTTGAGAATAATTACACCCCATTATTCTTTAATAGGGATATTTTAATGATATGCAGTGTTATGACATGATCATATAAAACGTTTCAACATTGAATATTGTAGTACATATAGCCAACTATATGATAATTTTTGTGGGAGGAGTAATATATAGATTAAAAGGGGGACTAATTAGTCTTTTTTTTTTTTAAAAAAAAATTTATCCTCGATTCCCGTCCCAATTGGGGAGGGTTCCCGTCCCTTTGAAAATTTCTGTCATCCCTACATTTAATTCTCTTTTAGTCTCCCAAGTGAGAACAGTTGTGAGCCTTTTTTGAAACTTGCATTGCGTTTGCTAGAGCGTTGCACCAGTTTTCCGACGCTCTACCAAATATATACTTTAATACTAGCGTTAACGCACACAAATCATAATCTCACAACATGAGTTTTTTTGACGTTATCTTATACTCTATCATTTGTTCCGTAACTTATAAACTACTTATATTGTATGAAAATATTTTTTACCAAATACACCATTGATGTTGAATGAGGCCACAAGGATTGAGCACCATGAATGCATAGTATGGCATGCCATGGCATTACAACACCTTAAATTGTGATATGTACGTAATTGCAGTAACTGATGACTTTCTCTAATGAAGTTGACTACATAAACATGTCAATCACCGAGCATTCATAATTTTAATTGTTTTAATTTTAATTTTTTGAATTAAACTTGTAACATAAATTTTGAGCCATTGATGTTATGAAATTTAATGACATAGATATATATATTATTAAATGTTATTTTTAACTTTAAATATCTATCATTTATTAATGATTCAAAATTTGTATAAAAATTTAAAATAAAATAGTATAACTTTAAAAAATCTAAATAATGTGCTATATAGTTAATTTTAGTGGCGAAATTATTTTTTGCCATTAAATATAAATTTTAATGATGAAATTGTATTTTGCCACTAAAATTTAATTTTAGTGGCAAAATATAATTTCGCAACTAAAAGTTGGCGAAATTTATTTTCCCACTAAATTTTCGTCACAAAAAATATAATTTCTTATAGTGTATGTAATTATTTTTATAGAGTAAGTGGTGATTTTACATGGTGATTTTACACTATTATTTATATTTTTTATTTCATATTGTCTACACTTCACCTGATGAATGTCACATTGTTTATGATGTATTTTCTTGTTGGGACGTGATATTTAACTAAACGTGAACAAGATGAACTTCATGATTAAAAAAAATAATAATAATAACGGGACAAAGATGAGACATTTTAAAATCTAGGACTTTTTATTTTATTTTTATTTCTATTTTTTTTTCATATTAGCTTGAAGCTTTTTCCTTTCTCACTTAACATATTACAATATAATTTGCTTGCGTGTAACTGATGGATCGTGTGCAACTGTTGGGTTGTGCGCTCTGGTAAACCGCTAGATCGTGGGGTTCACTGCCAAGCTGTGTAGTAACCGTTAGGTTGTGGGTCTATCCGTAACCGGCTAACTACAAGACACATGTTCGTATGACAATCGCCCTATATTAGTCACATATACGTTCTTCTTCTTCCATCGTTCTTCACTCGTTGGGAAATTATTTCTTCGTCCGTCGTCCATCATGATTCTTGGTCGATTTTTTCTTCATTCTTCGTCCTAAGTGACATCATACCTCTTCGTCCTTTAGCAATTATTTTTCTGTTAACAACCCCGTTATTCTTTAATTGGGGTATTATTACATAATCGTAGTATAAAACGACAATGAATATTGTAGTACATAGAGCCAACTATATGATAATTTATTTACGTGAGAGAGAGTAATGATATATAGACTAAAAGAAATTAAATAAGAACTAAACATTTGTCAATCATAATTTTAATTGTTTTAATTCTAATTTTTTGACTTAAAACTTTAACATAAATTTTATGACATTGATCTTATGAAATTTAATGATATATAAATATATATTATTAAATATTATTTTTAATTTTTAATATCTACCATTTATCAATGATTCAAATTTATATAAAATAAAATTAAAATAAAATATCTAACCTTACAAAAAAAATCTATAATGTGCTATGTAATCATTTTCATGGTGATTTTACACTAGATTATATATATGTTTACACTTCACCCGATGAATATCACATTATTTATAATGTATTGTTTATGATTTTTTTGGGATGATTAACGATAATACATTTAAATCATTTCGTCAATCTTTTATGGGTAAAGATGACAATTTTTCTTGCTTGAACAAAACTAATTTTTTTTGATACAAAAAAGTAGCGGGACGAAGATGAGACATAGTTTAGAGTAAAAATCTCTGTCCTTTTTATGGTTTTTTCATATCTACTTGAGCATTCTCTATTCCTACTTGACATATAACATAATCATTTACTTTTTTTTTTAATAAAATCACTTAAAGAAATACGTTGGATATATCCAAAGTGGGCTTGTCTACAGTACCCAAGGGTATCAAATACCTTTGGGTACAAACATGCAACTTTGAGCATTGAACATGTAACTTATAACATTAAACATGAAAATTGTATCAATAAACATGAAACTTTTTAAAACATAAAATTAGTTGCATGTTTATTGGTAGAATTTGCATATTCAATGTTCAAAATTACATGTTCAATGCTCAAAGTTGCATGTTTGAACCCAATGGTATTTGATATCTTTGGGTATCATAGTATTGGCCATCCAAAGTATATTAAACTTATTTATCCGTACATTTCTATTTCCTACGTACATTGGATCGCATAAGATCTCATATGTACATTTCTATTTCCTATTGTCCAATTGAATTTTATGTGTAATATTTCGATCGATTTCCCGATCTTTTTGAATGATGGACCCGATGTACTTAATACATTCGCTATTTGAGATTAGTTGGTTGTCAAGTCTCATTTTTCTTCCAAATTACCTCTACTACATTTGTTAAACTCACACATATGTGTTAAATTTTAACTGCTTAGTATGAGGCCTTTAACTTTTAAGATTTTTCTCCACATCTCAAGTTTAACGTCTATATATTCTTTAGA
This sequence comes from Zanthoxylum bungeanum, assembly GCA_019454045.1. Lineage (NCBI taxonomy): Eukaryota > Viridiplantae > Streptophyta > Magnoliopsida > Sapindales > Rutaceae > Zanthoxylum > Zanthoxylum bungeanum. The sequence continues at coordinate 13,434 of SKCR01041013.1, forward strand.
CTCATCATCTTCAACAAATAGTAAATACCATAGTACCCCATCTTGGATATCCTTAATAATTACATTCATAACAAAGGCAAAAAAATAAGGGCTCAATACAAACCTTTTTATAAGCATATGGTAATAGAAAAATATTTTATTATTTCTCGTTGATTCCTACACAAGTCACTAAGCCTTCGTCAATATCTTTAATGGCTGGAATATAAGCAATATGTACTTCATTCTTTCCTAGTACCTTTCCAAAACTTTCTCTTAGTATTTTATCATATGTTTTTCAAAATATATAAATACTATATGAAGGTTTTTATCAAGATCCGGATCCGCATTAAGATTTGAAAATTTATATACAGATCCATATGCGAAATTTACCCGCATGGATTTTCGGACATCCAGATTCGCAAAATATATCCGGATTTTTCAGCATAAAAAGATTTAGTATTTTCACTTAAAATCTTGCAACAAGTAAACAACTAATTCATGGAACCTGATAATCAAAATCCATCAACAAACCACAAATACATCAAAATTAATATCAACAACCACAATCCAACATCCAAAATAAAACAACATAAAAAATTTGTCATGGCAAATCATCAGGATCAATCACTTCATGTTGCACATTAATATCTATGCAAATAATATCCTCTTCAAACAAGTCACGACCTAATAATAAGGAAAAAGAGAGACATTAGAGTCATATATATATGACTAAACTATATATTTATAATAAATAAGCTATTTTTATCTTGTATTTCATTCCAAAGCTAATTTCGAGTACACATCAATGCCATCAAAGTATCCTGATGAAATTTATTATGATGATGACTTAAATGCTTGCCCTTGGTGCTAAAAGCAGACTCAGAAGCGATTATAGATACATGAATGGCCAAAATGTCCCTTACATTCTCAACAAGTATTAGATATTTGCCCTTATTATTTTTCCACCGGACCAAAATATCAAAATTGATAGTCGGTGTTAAAACTCCATCTTCTAAGTAAATTTCCAACTCACACTTAGATTGCATATAGTTAACTTCTTGGGAGAGGTATGAGTCCCGCTCTCCAGCCATATGCTCATTATCCAAAACTACTATAGCTTGTGTTGTATCTCGAAAACTAACTTCAACATCACCTCCTCCTCCATCTTTAGCCACAGAATGCTTTGCTTCATACTCACGATACAAATCAGAAAAAAACTTAAACACTCATAGTCTATATTTCTCAATTAGGAATATACTGGAATTAACTTATATCCTCCTATTATGGTGAGAGATGACAACATGCTAGATATGATATAGGATGCCAACGTATTTATCCAATCTATTTAACTAACAGCATTAAAATTTTATGTGTATCCGGACCTAACGTATCGAGTTCCCATGCGATTACATTATACGCGAAATTAATTATCTTTTATATATTACTAACTAGATAAACTATCAAATATATCTTAATTCCCTCCATCGACCTAATATATATACATCCGAACTATAGATATAGAAAATTATATCTATTTCCGACCTTAGTGTACCCGATCACCTGATGATTTTTACCATTACTTAAATAACTGATTAATAAATAAATTAAAAATAAATGGGTATTCTAGCAGACTGGCCAATCCCGGAACATAGGCCTTTTTGGCCCAAAAGGAGATGTTAAAATAGAGGTAGGCTAATGAGGGAAAAAAGTGGGTGTGCTAAAAATCATTATAGTCATGATTTTTTTTTATTGGCTAAAAGCTCTTTTCATTTTTTTTGTTGTTCGATTTTAGCTTTTAAGTTTTTGGAGATTCAAAAATTATTTTACCTCAATTGGAGAAGTTTAAATTTTGAGTTTTTGAGATTAGAGATTGTAAAATTTCTTTTAATAAATAAATAAATAATATTTTTATAACATAATTTTTAAAAAACTAACTATTAAAGTAATTTTAAAATTTTTAATAAAAAATTTTCATTGATAACGAAATAAGTTTTATTTTTATAGGTAAAAGCTCTACTTGTAAAAAAAATAAGGCAAAAATGCAAAATCTGACCCTCTAATTTTCACGTTTTTTCATTTCAATCCTCAAACTTTTAGTTTTGTCAATTCAGTCCTCTAACTTTCAATTTTTATCAATTCAGTCCTTCGTTACAAATCTGTTATTGCTGCCGTTACTGCTGCCAAAACGACGCCGTTTAACGGAGGACTGAATTGAAAAAAATTGAAAGTTAGAGACTGAATTGACAAAACTGAAAGTTAGAGGACTGAAATGAAAAAACGTGAAAGTTAGAGGACTGAAATGAAAATACGTGAAAGTTAGAGGGTCAGTTTTGTATTTTTACCTAATTTAATTCAGGCCATATTAAATTAGTTTTCATTTTCTTATTTCTTATGTTGAAGATAATGTTTGTCCAGATCGACCTTCATCAGATCATTATTTCTTGAATGAATACGAATTTAAAAAAATAAATTGAATGGGTTTTTACTTAACTCACTAATTACTTGTCTAAATTGTTGGAATCTGTTTTCAATTTATATTATTATTAGAAGTAATATAATATTAAATTAGTTTTCTTAACAGTTGTAGCCTATTTTTTTTTTACTATTTAAAAAAATAAGAAAAAAAAACTAATTTAATATGGCCTAAATTAAATTAGGCAAAAATACGAAACTGACCCTCTAACTTTCACGTTTTTTCATTTCAGTCCTCTAACTTTCAGTTTTGTCAATTCAGTCCTCTAACTTTCACGTTTTTTCATTTCAGTCTTCTAACTTTCAGTTTTGTCAATTCAGTCATCTAACTTTCAATTTTTGTCAATTCAGTTCTCCGTTAAACAACGTCGTTTTGGCAGCAGTAACGGCAGCAGTAACAAATTTTGTAACAGAGGACTGAATTGACAAAAATTGTAAGGTAGAGGACTGAATTGATAAAACTGAAAGTTAGAGGACTGAAATGAAAAAACTTGAAAATTAGAGGGTCAGTTTTATATTTTTGCCAAAAAATAAACATAAGAAGAAGATATATTTGAAAATTACACTAAATAGAATTTAAATGTCATGATATACACAATTTCAGATTGTACATAAACTTTAACATAAAATTGTTAAAAACAAAAAAGGATAAGAGAATGTGTGTATACAAAACAAATGATCAAGTAAATGAATTTGTCTTGAAATATTTATTTATCTTGAATGATTTTGTGAAATTTTATTTAATATTTGTGTAAATATTTTCTTGAGAATAATTACACCCCATTATTCTTTAATTGGGATATTTTAATGATATGCAGTGTTATGACATGATCATATAAAACGTTTCAACATTGAATATTGTAGTACATATAGCCAACTATATGATAATTTTTGTGGGAGGAGTAATATATAGATTAAAAGGGGGCTAATTAGTCTTTTTTTTAAAAAAAATTTTTATCCTCGATTCCCGTCCCAATTGGGGAGGGTTTCTCGTCCCTTTGAAATTTTCTGTCATCCCTACATTTAATTCTCTTTTAGTCTCCCAAGTGAGAACAGTGTGTGAGCCTTTTTTGAAACTTGCATTGCGTTTGCTAGAGCGTTGCTAGAGCGTTGCACCAGTTTTCCGACGCTCTACCAAATATATTTTAATACTAGCGTTAACGCACACAAATCATAATCTCACAACATGAGTTTTTTTGACGTTATCTTATACTCTATCATTTGTTCCGTAACTTATAAACTAACTTATATTGTATGAAAATATTTTTTACCAAATACACCATTGATGTTGAATGAGGCCAACAAGGATGAGAGCACCATGAATGCATAGTATGGCATGCCATGGCATTACAACACCTTAAATTGTGATATGTACGTAATTGCAGTAACTGATGACTTTCTCTAATGAAGTTGACTACATAAACATGTCAATCACCGAGCATTCATAATTTTAATTGTTTTAATTTTAATTTTTTGAATTAAACTTGTAACATAAATTTTGAGCCATTGATGTTATGAAATTTAATGACATAGATATATATATTATTAAATGTTATTTTTAACTTTAAATATCTATCATTTATTAATGATTCAAAATTTGTATAAAAATTTAAAATAAAATAGTATAACTTTAAAAATCTAAATAATGTGTTATATAGTTAATTTTAGTGGCGAAATTATTTTTTTACCATTAAATATAAATTTTAATGATGAAATTGTATTTTGCCACTAAAATTTAATTTTAGTGGCAAAATATAATTTCGCAACTAAAAGTTGGCGAAATTTATTTTCCCACTAAATTTTCGTCACAAAAAATATAATTTCTTATAGTGTATGTAATTATTTTTATAGAGTAAGTGGTGATTTTACATGGTGATTTTACACTATTATTTATATTTTTTATTCATATTGTCTACACTTCACCTGATGAATGTCACATTGTTTATGATGTATTTTCTTGTTGGGACGTGATATTTAACTAAACGTGAACAAGATGAACTTCATGATTAAAAAAAATAATAATAATAACGGGACAAAGATGAGACATTTTAAAATCTAGGACTTTTTATTTTATTTTTTTTTTCTATTTTTTTTTCATATTAGCTTGAAGCTTTTTCCTTTCTCACTTAACATATTACAATATAATTGCTATATTTTTCTCACAAGATCACTTAAATATCTACATTGGATATATTCAAACAACTTAACCTTATTTATCTCATATTCTCATCAATTGATGCTTTACATTCTTCCTAATTATTTCATTTCTAACTATGTCTTTCATAATCCACCCACATATTTATCTAAGTATTCTCATATCAGTTACTCTAATTTTTTGGTGTGTTGATGCTTTATTACCCAACATTTTGTTCCATAAAACATTGCAAATCTCATGACGGTCTATAAAATTTATCTTTAAATTTTAAAGGATGTTGTGATCGCATAAGACCCTAGACACATATTTCTATTTCCTCCAGCTTGATTGAATTTTATGCATAATATCTTGATCGATTTTCTAATCTTTTTGAAGGATGGACCCGAGGTACTTAAAACACTCGCTACTTGAGATTGGTTGGTCACAAATCCTTATTTATACCGAATTACCTATACGACCTTTGTTAAACTCATACATCATATGTCAAGTTTTTAACCTTCTTGGAGGCGTTTACCTTCTAAATTTTTTACAGATTTCAAGTTTACCTTTATACATTCTTTAGACTCATCAACCAATACTATATCATCAGCAAATAGTATACACTATAGTATTTCATCTAGGATATCTTTAATAATTACATATATCACTAAGACAAAAAGATAAGGGCTTAATACAGAATCTTGGTGTAAGCCATTGTTAGTAGGAAAGTTTATTGTCACTTCTCAGTGATTCCTAACACCAGTCATTATGCCTTCTACATATCGTTAATGCTTGGAATATAAGCAAAATGTACTTATTCTTTCCTAATGTCCTCCAAAAAATTTCTCTATATATTCTATCGTATGCTTTTTCTAAATCTATAAATACAAATGAGATTTTTCTCCCTACTTCGATAATGTTCCATCAAGCCCATTAGCATATGTATTGCTTCCATAATCGATCTTCCTAGCATAAACCCAAATTAGTTCTCAAACATAAGGATGACAAAAATATATCCATTCCCATGAATATCCAAGATATTTACTTACTAGTTTATCATCATCTGTGTGTTGATTACTTTAACTTGCTTTTCTATTTATGGATTATTAGTTAGGTGATGTTGATGAAATATTGGCTGTGGAGTGTGCTTTAGTTTTGTTTGTTTTGGCAGAAAATTTGGCTTTAGTTCTGCTTTACCCAAAACCCTATGTAAGGTTCCAATTGAAACTCATCTGCTTTATTTGGGATTCAAACTTTTTTGACTTTGACCCTGCCTCCTATATCTTCTTCCATTCATTATTAGGTTATCCTTTTCTGTATGTGTGTATAAGGATCACGTGTCGTTGATGATGATGTACACCTAGTTGCATGTTTTTGTGTGTGTCTTAAGGTGAACTTCTTCAAGTACTAGCTTCATTAGCATCTTTTTCACCCCCTCAAAACTGTAAAAAGAACTAAGATAAAAAAAAGTTACTAATTCGTTGAATGCTGGTTTTTTTCAGCTCAGATATGTCTGATCTCGATCCTGATACTACTCAATTAAACCCTCAAACCTCATGTTCTCATGTTAATGTTGAAAATCTACTCTCATTCAACTTATAAGGGTACAAAACAAGACTTAGAAGGACAACCAAAAAGTACATCTAGAGCTTGGGACCATTTCATAATAAAAATAATTAATGGAGAATTAAAGGTAGTGGGTAATCATTATGACAAAGGTTTAGCTGGACAACAATCGAGTGGAACTTCGCATTTGCTAACCCATATCGAGGAGGTGGTATATCATGTGTCGGGTGTATATGCCATCTCTCTCACAGCAGGCGGGCCCCCCGGCACATAATATAATTTTCGCATATCGAGAGGTGTCTAAAATGAATATGGGAATCAGCTCCAGCTTCAGCTTGAAGTCATATCCAAACATCAATGGCTTCCAAGGAAAAAGATGGTGAAACTTCAACATTTGATCCCAATGCATTTGATAAAGCACTTGTTAGACATAAAATAACAAGAATGATAATAATGCATGAGCTTCATTTCAACATCAAACATCAAACATCAAACATCTTACAAACTTAATTTTTAATAGTATTTTGACTAATGTTACCTAGTAAAGGCTGTAAAAAAAAAAACTCATCAAATCCTTGAACCCTTCATACTAGGGTTCGGAAGTTATCTACATTAACGGTTGATAATTATTCCACTAATGATGTTATGATTCCGTTTTTATTAGCGAAGTTTCCTTCTCGTTCATTATTGTTAAAGGGAAAATAATTTTAAATGAGATATTGTGCACAAATTTTAAATTTAATTTCTAAGGATGGGTTAGAGGCAATAGGTGATGAGATTGAAAAAGTTAGAAATAGTGCCAATTATTGGACATCATCACCTAAAAGGGTGGAATTGTTTGAAGATACTTCTAATTTCCAATTAAAGTTAAATTGTTCTAAGAAATTAGTGCTTGATTGTAAAATTAGATGGAATTCAGCATATTCAATGCTTGAAGTTGATTTGGTATATAAGGACGTTTTTACTCGTTTGAAGCATTGCGATAACCAATATAAGTATTTGCCTAATGAAATTGAGTGGGAGTTGGCAAAAGTAATGTATGAGCATTTGAAACCTTTTTATACAATGACAAATATAAAATTTTATGGAATAAAATATCCAACAATTGACTTTTTTTTTTTGAAATAATTTGTGAAATTAGATTGTCATTAAATGTTTGGCTTGATTCTTCCTGTGTTTTGATAAGAAAAATGGTAGCTAGCATGATAGAAAAATTTGAAAAATATTGGGATATCATTCATAGTATTATATATGGTTGTTGTTGTATTGGATCCTAGGTTCAAAATAGTTTTAGTGGATTATTTCTTTCCTCAAATTTATGGAGAATTAAAGAAATTAAGTCAAATTGAAAGAATCCATACTATTGTGTTGATTTATTTATGTTAGTATCTAATTTGGTTGATGGGTCTGGTGAGTGTATAGACTATATTTTTATGCACAATTCGATAATGAGTTTTTTATGGGGATATCTGAAAGTTTGGAAAATTATAAGAATGAATGTCGTGAAGGAAAAGAACTTCAAGGAACACCACTAAAAGCCAACCGAACATCACTTATGTCCGATCGATTTTTCCTCTAACCAAAATCCCTAATTTCGGTCGAACATGATACGAATGTTAGTGAACGAGTAGATTGTCAGTTACTGAAGTTAAGGAAACTGATTACATCTGGAAGGACATATAATTCAAATCAAATATCCGACCGGACATGTATCGAGCTGGCAATAATTATGCACATCTTCAGTTACTGGAACCATGGGCATGACTATGTCCGATATGATGTATATCTCAAAATGTATATCCGGCTGGACATGTCTCGAGCTGTAACTGACATAGCAGATTGACAATCATTGGAGAATGGGAGAGGATTCTGTCCTTTCCTTCCATTCTCAACCCCTCTCATTTTCTACAAAAAAAAAAAGGCTTTCCACCTTCTTAAAGAGGGTTGACAACTATTATTAAAACTCTGCAAAATCTAAAACAATAAGAGATAAAGTGAGAAGGAAACACCCACCATTGGAGTTCCTTCCCTTGTTGCGAATCCAGCAACGACTCATACTTCAGAAAGGGTCTTCTGAGCCATAACATATGCAAATGTACGACATGAGGGCACCATCTTTAATAATTATGTGCATAAGAGATTATATTTTTGACACATTATCTCCTGTCAGACGTACATTACGTCTATCTGGACATACACACAACGACCAGATATAGATATATCTGGCCCTGCTTGCCATTATTTGTAGTTTACTGCATGCTTAGCTATCTTTATGTTATACTCGTTACTATTAAGTTATGAACGTTTAGTTGTTTCGTTCTCCTATTTTGATTGATAATATGCATATGTTACTAATTTATTTAAGCATGTTATGATTTTTTCTCGCTATTTGCATGCTCTGTTTACTGTCATGTTTGTGAAATATGTTCGGCCAGATTTATTCTATGTCTGGCTAGACATGATTTATTTCGGCGGTATGATCCCGTGATAGATAGGATGGAAACTCGGTCATACGTTTCATAGCCGATTCCGAATGGATAGTAATATGGTACGCACTCAGGATGCAATTTTACGTACTACCGGTAGATGGCTATTTCGTTATAAATGTACCAAAAATACATGTTTATTATTGTGTTTGAATGTTTCTACGTTTCTGGACTACGTAGTATCCGGCCAGACTTCCAGTAAGTCCGGATGGACAAGAAGATTGAATTCTATATCCGACCGACCTTAGGCTATGTCCGGCCAGGTCTCTCTGAGGCCAACTCCACCTAGTGCATACTGTAGTGTACTTAATCATTGCTGTATCAGTTTATTCCTGCATTTAAACTTCATTTGTTTACCATATTTTATTATATGCTTGCGCCGTGTGTGTTATTTAAATTATTATTGCATGATCTTACATTATAAGATATGTGGATACCTCCTTTAAGAGTAAATATTATACTGCATCCGTAAGTGCCATTCAAACCCAAACGAGTTTAAGGTCGGACCTTGCGAGAGGTGTAGTGTGGTTTTAAACATTCTCGGTGTCTCCTACCGGGTGGCGACTCACTTATTCTCCAGTTAGTCCCCCCCCCCGTGGGATTATTTGTACTCTCTACGAGCTGTGAGCCCAATAGTGTAGTGGTCGTAGACGTTATAGGCATAGCGGTAAACCCCACTTCGCTCCTATAGATGGAGACTCCAATAGGGATAGAGAATAGACCGAGAATAAAATCCCTTGTAGTATTTATGGCGAGATTGAGGAGAATTATGTCTTAATCCTTTGCATACCATTTTTAGCCCCGATGACGCTGCATATCGAGAAATCAATTTCACTCAAGGCGGTGGATTGGTATGTGATGATAACCATCACTTATTGGTGTTGGGGTTTTATAGGGGTATTTGCGGGTAACACAGCGAAACGCGGAAAATCAAAATTTTCCGAATTTCAAAAAATTTTCTCGGATAATTAAAATAAACTTATTTATTTTAATTACACAATACCTAAACTCTGAAATTTTTACCCAAGGAATCAAATTTCTTCTTAATTGTTGAATTGCCCAAATACTTTGTATTTTGTTCACTTTGGTCCTCAAATGATCAAATATAACTTTAAGTGATTCCAAATCATTACAAGATGTATTTAACATATCCAATACATGAAAACACAAATTGCCACAAAAAATCCACTAAATGCCAAAATTGCCGAGAAGGCTATGAACTATTCAATTTTTTGCAATTTAGTCAAATCTTGTTCAAAACAAGTCAAGAACAAATCCAATCAATCCCAAATTTAATATATATATATATTAAAACACAACACATATATGAAAAAACTCCAAATTTGGAAAGGGTTAAGAATCCTAATTTTACAAATTCTTCATTTGAACAAATTACACCAAATTAATCAAATTCAATACTTTAATTCAATATTCACAATACCAAACATGTCTCACCACTTTGAAATAACACAAGAACAATTCTAGGTCATCAATGAGGGGCCTAACAACTCTAGAATGTCAACTTGATTTTCAAATAATCAAAAGAGAGCTTAATAACCAATTATAAGCTCACTTTAATACATATACATTCAAACATCCTTCATACAAGTTCCCAACCATTTAACCACAAACTAAAGAGTAGAGAAATCATCCAAGCATAATAGAAATAATTTCTAAGTTGAAGTGTGATGAGGAATACTTACAAATCTTGAGATTTTGCTTAAGTTTTTTCCTTTGTTCTTCAACTATGCTCTCAACCCTTTTTTCATTGATTTTTGATGACTTGAACTTATGAAATAAAAAAGAAAACAAAACCGTTTTGTATTTTCTAACTTGGTCGAAACTAAGTAAAAATAATATCTAGATATTTTTTAATTTTTGTTTCAATTAATTAAATGGAAAATGAAATACAAAAATTTTGATATTTGATTATTAACCATTTAATGAAATTCACCAAGTGTTTCCAATCATTTAAAGCCATTTATAAACTTTAATCATGACATAAAATATTTATTATTTAATTAATTTAATCATTTAACATTTAAACAATTAAATAATTAATACAAATATCTTAAATATATGTATTATATTTACATTAAATAATCAAAACACATATATTAATGATATATGTCAAAAGTCACAATTTGACATTTAATTAATGTGTATTTAATAAAATCAATATTAAATATAAATACACATTAATTAGGAATGACCATTAGGTCAATTTGCATGTATTAACTATAAATACACATTAATTAGGAAATGACCATTAGGTCCCTTTGCATGTGTTTTTCGTTTAACCGTTAAACGATTTATAAATAATTAGTATTATTCATAAAAGTTGCCTTAGTGTTCTACGAGTATATTTCATTAGTGAGACTCTCTAGGTTCAGACATATCCGTCACGAAATCCAATTTCGTGTCCATAATCTACCCACCGGTAAATTATGACGAACACAGATAAACTCTCTGAACCATACAGGTCGAGGTCATTGCATATGTAATCCCTCCGTCACAGGTATTCGGATTATTCCAGAGATATAGATATAAACGTTAAATCTCTATAGATATAATCACGTCGGCGTTTCTATTAGCAATCTCTTAATAACACTTAGAACTAACTTCTACAGTGTACCACGGGCCTATGGATTTAACATATTACTAATTCCATATTAAATACGTATGCTCTGTACACATAACTGACAGATCCTTTCTTGACACACACACGATATCCTGAGCATTAGTCCACACTCAACGAATAGGCGGAGGTCTGATCTAAATAGATCGGTGACGTGACTGCCATCTAAGTGTGGAGGATAACTCATATATCCACAATGGTATCTCAAGTCAAAGAATCACTATGCTCACTCAACCCGAGAAAATTCTCATTGACGTTGGTATACCATTCATTAAGAATCTTTGGTGAGTCATTTAGTGATTATCTGCTATAAACACCTACACGTCTATACGAGTCTCCAAGACTAATGGTTCATTGAGAAACCATTGGAATCCAAGATTCCAATATACGACATGTACCAGTCTCAACGGATTTAATTTACTGACCAAGTAGTGTAAACCTTGACCAGGAACTGTCTAAGAATGACAACATCATGATACAACTCAATGTCAGTTGCGAAGCTTTTGCAACAGTATCATAGCTAATCATTCTAAGATCTATTACGTATTTACCATATATAAAAGTATGTTATATAATATAGACTGTTTATTGTATTCATAATAAAATATTACATAAGTATTTACAGGGAAATACATAAAAACAATTGGCGCTCTGAGCACCAACCCTAATAAATCCTCCCACTTGCTCTAGTGCCAATATCGATTGTATCTAATACCCATCGACTCCACATGTTTATCAAATAACTTCTGAGGAATTGCCTTGGTAAACAAGTCTGCTACATTATCTTCACTCGGTACCTTGCACACGATAATGTCCCCTCACGACACAATCTCTCGAATGATGTGGTACTTTCGTTCCACATGCTTCGAATTGTGATGTGCTATTGGTTCTTTTACTTGCGTAATGGCTCCAGTATTATCACAGTATAACGAAATCTAATTCTCGATGCTTGAGACTACTCCCAATTCGAGGATAAAGTTCCTAACCCAAACAACTTCCTTTGCAGCTTCAGAAGCTGCAATATATTCCTCCTCTGTGGTGGAATCAGCTGTTCACCCCTGTTTGGAACTCTTCAAACAAACTACACCTCCGTTAAGGGTAAATGATAAGCGGAAAATATATCAATATTTATCGCCCCTTTTACTTAATATTTTATATAGTTTCTCGAGTTTTGTGAATATTCTGATGTGTTTTGTGTTATTTTGTAGATAAATAAGATTTCAGGACTCAATGGAATCAAATCAGGGTTTAAATGGCGAAAAACGGACAAAAAGGCAAAAATGGAATTTCACACGTCACGAAGCGCACACCTTACGCATCGCGTCGCACCACAATTACTATGTTGCCGACACTCATCATCTCCACGTCAGCACATGCGTCATAATCACATCATCATGACGTCGGCATAATAATTCAGTCTGCCGACATACGTCATTCCTTGCGTCAGAATGACATCAGCGTCGCGACGCCAAGCCTTCACGAGTCACGACATCGAGCCAATAATTCAGCCACTGACAGTAGCGTTCCAAGTGTCATCATGTCATCAAAATCGTGTGCCACGTGTCAAGCATCCACGCGCGTCGCAACGCACAAGCTTCACGCGTCGCGACCCGCAAAGCCAAAATTTGCCTATAAATTGAGGCCGAATTCATTTGAAATTTTCATACTTTCTTCTGGGAATTTCCTTAATAATACGAAGAAGATAGTATCTTGTTTGTTTATTTACAGCTTTCTATATTTAATTTTTATTTTAAGCAATAAATCTTTCTTTGTTTTTCTTGAAAGTATGAGTAGGCAACTTCCCTCTGCTGGGGTGAAAGGTAAAACTTTTATTATTATAATTTAGATTAATCACCTTTAGTTATAATATATAAACTATCTTAAAACCTGACTTAATGGGATACCGCCTTTATGGTCGGTTGGACTTAATTAAATTGATTTTAACCTGACTTAATTGGATACCACCTTTATGGTCTGTTGGAATTAGTCAAAAATCTTATTTAATCATGATACTGCCTATATGACTTATAAACAATGCAACTAAATAAGAGTTGAATGACATGACAAATACATATGGGATAGCTAGTTGAAATCAGACTCTAGAATCTCTCTCGTATTGGTTTCTCCCACTTAATTATTTTCATATCTTATTTATTTAGTTAATCTTAATTAATTATTTTCTAAATAAAGTTAGGTTTACTAATTATAGTACTTAGTGTGAGTTGAACACAATCCCTGTGGGTTCGACACTCTTCACTCATCTTCACTAAAACTTGACACCGTACACTTGTGGTACGATATAAAATATCGCAACACTAAACTTACTGAGGATATTCCTAACTGGCCAAAACATGTGCCAGCTATAAATATATATTGTGATAGCCAATCGGCTATTGGGAGAGCCGAAAATATAATGTATAATGGCAAGTCTCGACACATACGTCGAAGATATAATACCATAAAACAACTGCTCTCAAGTAGCATAATTTCAATAAATTATATTAAATCGTAGGAAAACCTAGTGGATCCACTTACTAAAGGTTTACCTCGAGAGTAAGTTGAGAAGTCATCGAAGGTAATGGGCTTGAAGCCTATAAATTAAGAACTGTCACCGTGAAAACCTAACCTAGATGACTATAGATCCCAAGATCTAGGTTCAAAATGGACAATTGAAATTTTGTGCAATTTAAACCAACCACTACAAGAGTTTTATATTATTTCTCATTGCAATAATGACACATAGTGTTGTCTTTTAAGGTTATGGTAAACTAAGGCTTTTAAAAAGACATAATACATTTTTTAATAGATTACATATTTCAAGTAAGAAGTGAGACCAATTTTATGAGAATTTTAAAGGCCGGATTCCTTAAAGTATTTGATGAAGCCAAGACCAATGTTCATGGCCAAATTGAACACAACTGTATATTGGGGTTTTGGGCAAAATACCCGGGTTACGCAGCGGAATGCAGAAAAATCAAATTTTCCCATTGCTTTAATTTTTCTTGGGTAATTAAAATAAACTTATTTATTTTAATCACTCAATACTCAAAATAGAAATTTTTAACCCAGAAATCATAATTTCAGTAAATTACCATAAGACCCCAAAACTTTTCATTTTCATCATTTTAGTCTTAAGTTGTCCAAAACATGCTTAGGTGATTTCCAATCACAACAAAAATGATTTTTACATCAAATATACATTAAAAACAGAAATCTAAAAAATTTCCAGATTTTTCAATAATTATGGAAATGCCCCTAAACTTTACATTTTGATCATTTTAGTCCTAATTTGTCAAATACATATTAGGTGATTCCTAATCACTACCAAAATGATTTATACATGTCATACATGTCAAAAAATAAAGTGCAATTCAAGAAATAATTTTTCCAAAATTATCGAATAGGTCCTTCAACTTTCCAAAAATTACACTTTAATCCAAATCGATTCAAAACCATTCAAGATCAAGTCCAATCAACACCAAAATTAATATGCATCATATATACATCATTAGTTAACATATATATGAAAAGACCCAAATTTGGAGTGGGTTATGAACCCTAATTTTATAATTTCCACAAATTGACAAATTAACACCAAATTAAACAAATTCAATACTTTAATCCAATCCTTACCACACCAAACAAGTCTCACCACCATGAAACAAATCAAGAATAATTCTAGGTCATTTATGAGTGGCTAAGTAACTCTATAATGGAAACATCATCATCAAATGGTTAAAAGAATGCTTAATAACACCTTATAAGCACTATTCCTCAACATGCATGCTAACAACTTTCATCTAAGCTTCCAACACAAATATTACACACTAAAAGTAGTAGAGAAAAATAAAAGCATCATATAATAAAGCTTGAAACCCTAGAAATAATTTTCTATTTGATAAGGAATTGAAAAACTTACTTTTTTTTCAATATTTCTTCAAATCTTCCTCATTTTCCTTTCTTTTTTCTCTCAACCTTTCTTTGTATTATTTTTGGAGGCTTTTCACTTAACTTGAAGAAAATGAAAAATGAAAGCCTTCTATACCTAGGGTTGGACGAAATTACAAGGAGAATGGTAATTTTATTTTTCAATTTCTTTAATCAAATTAAGGAATTCAAATTCAATTTAACTACCATTTTCAAAAAGCAAAATACAAGTGCACCAGTCAAAATTAGTCATTTAAAAGCATAATAATGATAAAGATAAACATATTAATAGTTCTATATTTACAATTAAATAATTAGACAATTACTTAATACAAATATCTAAATACATGTATCATATTTACATTAAATATTTCATAATACATATATTTGAAACACATGTCAAATACTTTATTTGAATAATTATTAATGTGTATCTGATAAAATCAAGTATTTAATCTAAATACACACTAATTAGAAAACGGCCGGGTAACCCTATAAGCATGCATTTTTCGTTTAACCGTTAAACGATTTATAAATAATCAATATTATTTATAATAGTTGCCATATTGCTCTACGAGTATATTTCATTAGTGAGACTCTCTAGGTTCAGGCATATCCGTCACGAAATCTAATTTCGTGTCCATAATTTACCCACCCGTAAATTATGACGAACACAGATAAACTCTCTGAACCATACAGGTCGAGGTCACTGCATACGTATAATCCTTCCATCACAGGTATCCGAATTATCCCAGAGATATATATATATATATATATATATATATATATAAACGTTAAATCTCTTTAGGTATAATCCCGTCGACGATTCTATTAGCAATCTCTTAATAAAACTCAGAACTAACTTCTACAGTGTACCACGGGCCCATGTATTTAATAGATTGCTAATTGCACATTGACTACCTATGCTCTGTACACAGAACTGACGGATACTATATTGATACGCACATGATATCATGAGGATCAGTCTACACTAAACGAACATGCATAGGTCTGATGTAGCATCCCCAATCCAGGAGATGATACCGGTAGGGGATAGACCGTACTAACCCCATGAGCCTCTGACTCTGATATCTACTATTCAATATCTGATACTCTTTTATCTGATTATATATATGTAGTATGTATGGGACCGTAGCCCAAACTCAACAACTTATCATGCAAACTCAACTCCAAAAAGAACTGTATACATAAAACACATGTCTTTACAACAAATATCACACAACCAAAGACTAATACATGACTTTTGTTTGACTCTGACTGGACTCTTATTCTTTCTGACTCGACCTGGTGGACTCCCGCCCTAGTGACTGCATTAGTATCCGTCTTCTCGAGCTCGTCCTTCAGAAAACCTGCAACCATAGAAAATTGGGAGGGGGTTAGATTGTCGTACGATCTAAGAGAGTGGACTATAAAATTTAAAGGCTGTAATAAAATCAATTAGTTCTGAAATCAAAATCTGAAACTCTTTTTCTAAAAATCTCGTCTGAAATCTCTTTTAAAAACTTGTCTTTCTAAAAACTGCTTTTGAAACTCTGGTTTCTGAAAACTATTTCAAAAATCTGATTTTATATAAAACTATTTACTGAAAATCTGATCATTGTGAACTGCTCTGTATTTGAAAAACCTTGACGTATGAGGGCGTTACGTATCGCCGTCCTCCAAAGTATGCCACTACTGTCTCTGAAACTTATGGTCTTGGGGCATTATGTTTCGTCGTCCCCCAAGCCACAAAACTAGAACTGGGGGTGTGGATCTATGCTACCACTCAAGCTCTGAAACTGGGGTCTAGGGACGTTACCTATCGTCGTCCCCTAGCCCTGCTCTAGGATCTGAGGGTGTTACGTATCGTCGTCCCCTCAGTCCTCTACATATGCGCATGTCTCTGTCCGTCTATTCCAACTGTGTCAAGTTACATACTGGGGTGAGTTTTTCCCTCATTCCCCTAAATCATAAAACCATGATTTGTATCTGAAAACTGTAAGAAACATTTTCTGAAAGGATTTCTTTCTCAATTAAAACTTAAACCATAACTTTGTATGAAATAACTGTAAAGAAAATCTTCTACCGCCCTAAAGCATAAAAATGTAAATCTGAAACAGAAATAACATAATAAAAATCAGTTTAAAAAGAGAGTGTCTACTCACTGTTTTGGAATTTGGCCGACATTACTTGCTTGTTGAAGGAATTCTGGTTCCTGCGATAATCTAAAACTGACGATCTTGGTTAGAACTGGGCTGGGGAGCATATTCTGAAGTAAACTAAATTGGTCCACTCAAGTACTTATATCATTTCAAAGCGTATTATCATATATCACGGTGTACTGTGTAATTATAGACTGATACGAGACCCATAGGGCGACCTCTAACACGCTGGGGTGGAACTGGAATGGTTTGAAATCAATTTGGTAGAAATTCTATCTTCACGTAGCGACCCGAAGGTCTTGCATGTCGTGACGCGCATCATCCAGAAGTATGTCTAATTTTCCCAGGTCGCGTCGTGACTCAAAACTTCCCACGCATCACTACGCGAACCTCACCCGTGAAGCTTCCCGTGAATTCCAGCACTCATCGCGACGCGAGCTCTTCCTGTGTCGTGACGCAGACCTGATTCCCAGGTTTCTGCATTTCTTTCCTCATGCGATTCTTACCCAAATGCATCCCCAATGCAATTGTAATCAATCCAATACATTATCCATCATATTATATCAACTCTACACATTTTAAACTACCATTTTATCATCAAAACAACTCTTTAATCTCACAAATCTTATCTTAAACTCATTACCTAAAACTTTATAATTCTTGAACATCCTTCAATAAAACCCATTTCTTAGTTTACTAACCACTTCATCACAACTACTAGCATAACAATGAAACTACCACAAGATTATTTAATCAAAATTTCATATCTTAAAATTTGGGTCAAGATTCTTTACCTCACTTTTGTTGGATCTTCCTCATTCCTTAAGTTCCATGGATGCCAAAGCTTCTTTGCTTCTCCCCCTCTTCTATTCTTTCTTTGTTTCTTTCTTTCTATCTTTCTTTCTTTCTTTCTTTCTTTCTTTCTTTCTTCTTCTTTCTTCTCATGACAACTCTTATTCTTTCTCTCGACTCTTGCTCTTTTTTTTTTTATAAATATGGGAGTGGGTGGGGGGGCTGATTTTTGGAATAATTTGGGTGGTTTGGATTAAGCCACCTCATCATTTCTAGACCAATCACGAAGTCACTGTAGCAGCTCATTGATTTTGCGATTTTTGACTTGTTTCTGGTCCGAATTTGGGAAAATATCCAACGGAAACATTATAGGTCACGATTTCAGCTTTCCGGGGTATAAAATTCATAAAAATCAGAGTTTGTATGAAAAAGTTATGCCCCAAATACCACAGGCTGTCCGAAGGGAAATATTGTACAATTTCGTACTGAGACTTCGAGGAATTTTCCAATTGTCCCCAAAGTCGTTCCATGAGTATATATATGCTCGAACATAATTTTTGTTATGTTATTTCATTCCGTTTATAACGGTACCACTGTGTACAGTAGTAAAACTACCGGTCGCTACAAATTCTCCACTCCTTAAATAGGATTCGTCCTCGAATCCTTTTTAAACTTGGGATCTCAACACAGACCACTAGGTTCATGACCTCTCTCTAAACCATCAGCCTTAAATGACTTTATACTCGAAACTATCTTGTTTCACCTGCTAGAACTTTTACTTCCCTATAAAATAACTCACGCTTGCCTCAGTTTTTCTCTTATCTTGGCTTCTGTTTCATGCTTAGTACTTTTGAACTTTGGATCGAGAAGGAAAACATCATCATTTTTCCATAACTTCCTGCTCATTACTTTACTCTACGGTCATTTCTTAACTCTTTTGGTGCATCAAGGAATCTCGCTCATAGATTTTTCGTTATACTCTACGTACTCCAGCTCATTTCCCATCTGAGCTATTAGTTCCGAAGGGTACTAGGTTCGTAGTTTACCTCCACTCCTTCCATTTCTCAACTGGTTAGACTCTTCATATCTATTCTACGAGAAGACATATTCTAAGAGTCTCATTTACTTACAGATCTTTTATCTCTATAGGTATTTGCTCTTCCAGTAATTGGGCTCTTTTACTTTGGCTTTGACTCTGGAAGGTACATACGTACATATGTCTATACTAGGCTTCTTATCGGTTCCTCACTACAATTTCTTGTCTCTGCTTGTCTGTATAACTTAGGACCTTGTAGTGCAGGGTCAGACTCGTATATAGCTTTATCCTCTATCGTTGTTCATCTAATGGGCTCATACTAAGAAGGCTGGGTCTGGTAGTTTTATTGGGAGTTGAATTGTATGCATATTTCTACTTAAACTACACTCTTGCTATAGACGGGGATGTTGGCGATTCAGTTCCGACTATAATCCATTCTTTTCTTCATACCCTTATTTTCACTGCTACTGTAAGTCTGGTTTCAGTGCTCCTCACTAACTTGTTCTCCAAAGTCTAGTACTGTCAAGGGTCATCTCCCAAATATACGTACACATGTCATACCTTAAGGATTCACTCCACATGCTAATTGCAAATCTGTAGTAACTTATCCCATCGATTCCGTACTATTCTGTACTATTGGACAATTATGACCCATAACATCACTATTTGTACAGAACATGGTGTTGTTGTACAAATTAACTATGTGACAAAGGAAATTGCTATTTTATATTTGTAATTGGATTATCGAGATATATAAATGATAAAAGTTCATATGATTAGTACCAGATTAATAAGATATGAGACAGTATTAATCCATGTAGGGTTTAATCATTAAATATCCCTAGTCGTAGTATTATCGAGACTGGACATCGATAATGCGAAATAGGCTAGTATTACACTTGTGCGTGTTATGGAAGCGTAACATCATAGTTCTCATATATTTGAGTGTTGGATACTTATACAAGTGTAATATGAGGTTATGTTTACCGATGGTACGGAAATAGCTTCGCTCTGGATAGACCCTCCGGAATCCCATTGGTAGTATGACTATGTGTCTATGGGAATCTGAATCAGGGTAGGTGTATTTGGTCTTAACCTGAGACTTGCATCGCTAATACTTGCGACAATCAGTATACTTTGGTTTTGGTCGTCCGAGGCTTCAACAGGTTCTGTGTACGCCTCTTCTGGGTATACTGAGAATCGTAGTGTATTAGGTGTGATGTCAAGATGGAAGTATCACTTCAGTCATATGGAGATGATGATCACGCAGGGATACAGAACTGGTAGTCTTAAGTACTGCAATCATCGGGATAATATGACTTGGTCATGATTATCCGATTATAGAGACTAGTTCCTGTGATCCGATATATGCTTCGTACGGGGGAGACACAATTCTAGCCACAGGCCTAGCATGTGACATTCGATGCTGGATTGTAATACGCAATACTACGTATACTACGCCTCACAAAGATTATATATTCCTTTAAAAAATATTTCTGGAGAATTGGGTAGGTACGGTGCTTTGCTAGAAGCCAACCATGCCTTGTAAATCGGTAAAAAAGTGGTACCGGGTACGCACGTATTCAGATAGTCCGATGACCGTATTTACTGCCAACATATCCAGGGATCTCTTGGGTCACTTCTCGAAGATTCACCGATGACATTTGACTCGAACATAATTAATCTGGGATTAATTATGAGAAAGAAAATTAATCTAGGATTAATTACGGTAATAAATTAATCTGAGATTAATTACCAAAGAGAAAATTAATCTAGGATTAATTGCGTCAAGAATTAATCTGGGATTAATTCGACTAGAAGAGAAAACGCGATTAATTTGGAATTAATCGGTAAAGTAAATTTAATAGTTAAATTGGATTTTACTATTTAATTTTTAATTGGGCTAAAATAATATATTAGATATATTAATCGAAATTGGATTTCAAAACGGAATAAAATTGAATTTTAATTCAAGCGAACGAATTAATTTGGAATTAATTGTGAGCGACTTTAGTAATAATTTTGCGAAGCATTATTATTTAATTAAATTACGTCACGACGGAAAATTTGTTTAATCGGATTAAATGAATTCGAGCCCGAAGTGTGTTGAGCAAGCCCACTTGAATTTTGAATTTGAAGTGGGGCCCACTAACTTATATCATAAGTCACCTTTTTGGTGATAGAAGTTGTTGGAAACTTGTATCACCCATTTTGCTTTTTGGAAAAGCATTACCAACTTTTGGATTTGTTTTTTGGTAATTGATTTTAGAAATCAAAATGTCAAAACACTATTCATCTCATTCTCTCTTCTATTTGGCGTGAACTTGGTTCATGTTTTTCTTGAATTTTGTTGCAAAATTCAACAATGCTAGCACATTAAGGAGTCATTTAAGGTGATAGGGAAACTCACCCTTGAGTTGGAATCAACAAAGAAAGCTTGGAGCTTCATCAAATACAAAGAAAAGTCTTGAATCTCATCCGATCAAAGTAAGTTTTTCCGCAACTTTCTTTGATTTTTCACACACAAATCATCTTAGAAGATCTTGGCATGTTCTAGGAACACTAACAATGGTATCATAGCCTCCTAAGTTTGATTTGAAAATCTAGGGTTCATGACTTTAATTTGGGATTTTATGCTTAGAGCTTGATTTTGCCTAAATTGATGAGTTGGTTGAGTTTATATGATGTTGAATTGGATTTATATATCATTGGATTTGTGATAAATTGATTAGATCAAAAATCCCAAAAATCCTTGCTTGGCCAAATGTATCCCCTAGGTTGCTCATGATGATTTTTTGAAAATTAACAATTGGATGTGTTGATGGCATGAATTGTATGTTAAATGTTGATTTAATTCGATTGAAATCAAATTGCTTGATGAATTCTTGCCTTTGCCGTGAGCTATATAGCATGTAATAGATTGATTTTGCTACAATTTGTGTTTGACATGAATTGGAAATATTGAGCATAATTAATTGGATTAATTAGTGTTTTGGGAACATTAGATTAGTTGATTAATTATGTTAATTACACTTGAATTGAATTAATATGTAATTTGGAAAAAAATATTAATTTAATTGTTGTAATTGGGCTTAATAGGCTTGGTTGGGCCAAGTTTGGTTTTGGACAATTGAGTTGGATCCAATTGGGCCTAAAACCATTTCCATAAAGTCCAAATATGACAATTGGGCCTTTAAACAATTTAATTGGGCCTAATGGGCCTAAATTGATTTTTGGCAAAAAAAGTGATTCCTTAATTGGGCATTGGCATTTGGGTTTGATCCATATTGGCCAAAGCTAATGCCTTAAGAATTAATTAAAAGCCCATTGGATTTTATTTAAATTGACATTGGATGTTAATTGGGCCTTTGAGACCTATTAAGATTGGATTTAGAATCTAAGTCTAAAAGGCACTATTAATAAGTGTAATTTTTTAATTTGGAATTAAATATGAATTAGTATTGGATACAATTTAAATTGGATTTAAAATTATAGTTCGATAAATTCAAGAATACGTACTTTGAGTATTTATTCTTAAACGAGTTGGACTCGCGCAAATCAAATCGTTGTTTGAACATTGGATGGTCATTATTCAAAGATTAATTAATTGGATTAGATTGATTGAATAACATGCTTTGTTTGAATACTTGGATGTATTGTATAAATAATATATATCAGATGGATATTAGAAGGGTGAGGGCAATTTTGGAAATTGTTGTAATAAATTTAGAATTTATTAAATTGGACCTGCGTGTCCAGCCTAATATCTCTATTCTCTTTATATTTCTCTTCTCACCAATTCCCCTCGATGTAAATGAGGTTTCTTTAGAAGTATTATGTAATTGGGTAGAAGTAAGAATAATGCTAGCGGGAGAAAGGAAATGGAGAGATTTGTTCTAAGAACAAAGTTTGTTATATATCAATCCGCATATCATTATTAATTTTATTTTGCGCCTTATTATGCTTTTAGAATGCATGTTTCAGGGTGTATGATGAGACCTAATCAAAGATAATAAATTGGTTGCCAATGTATGCGAAAAACCCTCATCAGATATTAAGCATTTTTCCTTCCATTGAGTGATTCTCTCTCAAGATCCAAGATTGGCATTGGTTTGTTGGCGAAAGTCGAGACCTTTGTCCATCGTGGATGTGTTTGAATCACGAAAGCTTTGTTCCATACGTACGTCTTTTGCAAGTTATGATTTGTTGGCCAAAGTCAATGTCACTTCTTGTTCATCGACCTCGATTACAAGCTTTCTACTATCAATGGGTCACGCTTAACTGGTTTCATTAAGCTTGTTGAGCCAAAGCCAAGGCTTAGTTGATTCAGAGGAAAAATATTAGGAATATATTGGATATATTGGCATATATTGGATATATATTTCGGACTTGGAGGTCCACCTACTGATCTAGGAATTGGATGAGATCCAATTGATCTTAGAGATCTACAGTTAAGTTTTCATACAGCTTGTTGGGCAAAGTCAAGGTTGTGTGTTATTTAATGGGATTCTAGCCCACTAGGAAACTAGGTTTCCCGAGTATTCCACAGAGGGTTAGAGGCTCGCCGAAAAATAGTGGGAGGCAAGTATTAAATTTGCAATTTCATTTAAATACTTGCCAATACGCGCTCATTTCATTTTTCGTCATTAATTATTTATAAATATATTAGTTGGAGTAATATTCAATTGTTGTTTTAATTGAACAGTTGAACTGTATTCAAACACTTCATTTGTGGTTGGTTATATAGTTGGACTATAGTAATCATTATATTTGAATGTAACCGATCATTTGTAGTTGATTATATAATTGGACTATAGTAATCATTACATTTGATTGTACCCGAAATTATTGATTGGATAGTTGGACTATAGCAATCAATATACCTGAAAGATTAGTGTAAAAGAACATAATTCTAGGTGAAAATGTATTTAACAGCGTAAATTTTCAGATTGGGAATTGAATCTCAAGATAGTCCTGGAAGCCAATAAGTTACTCTATATAATAGAGAAACCTCTCGGGCCTGAGCCCGGAGTTGAGCAAATGGTAGAACATGAGCTTTAGAAGACTCATCGTGATGATAACTTTAGTGCTCAATCTGTTATGTTTGCTGTAATGACTCTTTAGTTTCGTCGTCAGAATTAAGGATTAGATCATTATACCATGATGTTGAAATTGAAGGATCTTCACAGATCTAACCTTAGATCTTAGAAGTATGAATTGCAAAAGGAGCTCTTTCGCTTGCGTATGTCAGAGGGTATATCTGTCGAGCACTAGGTGTTACAGATGATTACTGACATCAAACAGCTAGGTTAGCTGGACATTACCTACGAGACCAGACTTACATAGATTTGATCTTACAGTCTCTGCCCGAAAGCTGGGGCGGGTTCATTATGAACCGAGAGAAAACTCTTAGAGAGTTAATAGCTATGCTCAAGGAGGCAGAGCCAGAGCTTCTAAAATGTCAAGAAGCGCAAGGCGCATCTTACTTCGACATCTCTGAAGGCCAAGGCTTGGCCGAAGGCTTCTGAGGGTGTGAAGAAAAAGGGGCAAAGGCAAAATCATCACAGTCTTCTAGGAAGACAAATGACATATCCTAAAATGTCTGCCTAAACTGTGGCAAATGGGGTCATTGGAAGCGTGACTGCCGTATAGACAAGGCAGCCATGAAGGAAGTGAATGCGGGGCAAGGCTTCAGCTTCATATATGTTTATTATAAACATGTGCAATACTAGTTTTAAAGAATTGGATTTTTGATACTGGATGTGGTACATACATATGTACTGATGTGCGGGATCTACTGATAAGTAGGAGACTGGCTTCAGATGAGATTGACCTGCGAGTCAGAAACGGGACGAGAGTCCCTATTTTGGCTTTGGGAACCTAAGTTTTGGAACTGCCCTTTGGGCATGTACTTAAATTAGGAAAGTGTTATAATGTACCTAGTTTGACTAGAAACATTATCTCCATATCTAGTGTAACCATTTACGGGTATACCTTTATGTTCCAGAACACCAGGTGTTTTGTTTATAAAGATGATATTGAGATATACACATTAGATGTGAATAACAGTACTTATATTTTGAATATAAACAATTCTCAAACATATAACATGACAGAAAAATGGCTCAAACTGAATAAATCAGATGAGACTTATTTGTGGCATTGTTGTCTGTGACACATTAACAAGATTCGTATATCCACACTTTTGAAGAGTGGATACTTGGACAGATTTGATCCTAATTCAAATGACGTCTGCGAATCTAGTTTATTAGGCAAAGTGCTTAAAACGCTTTTTAACGGTAAAGGTGTACGTGCCACCGAGCTGTTAGCCCTCGTTCATGGTGACGTATATGGGCCCATGTCTAGCTAGACTAGAGGTGGTTATGAGTACTTCGTAACCTTTACGGATGTTGCATCGCGTTATGGTTCTATGTATCTTATGAAACACAAATCGAAAACTTTTGATAAATTCAAAGAGTTTCGACATGAAGTAGAGAAAAACAGACGGGCAAAAGTATTAAGATATTACGGTTGGACCGCAATGGAAAATACTTGAGCAATAAGTTTTCGATTACTTGAAAGAGTATGGTATTCTTTCACAGTGCACTCCTCCCGAAACACCTCAAATGAGCTGTGTGTCCGAACGGAGAAACCGAACCTTGTTGGACATAGTAAGGTCAATAATGAGTCGCTCTGAGCTACCAATTTCCTTCACGGGATACGCATTAAACAGTGCAATACTTATTTTGAATAAGGTTCTGACAAAGTCTGTTGGACAGACTCCATATGAAATATGGACAGGAAATAAATCAGATTTCTCATTCCTGAAGATTTGGGAATGTTGGGCATAAGTTTGGATGATACCACACTACATCCCAAATCGGATAAGTGCCCATTATGTAATTGATAATCCTAAGGAAACTAATTCCACAACTCACAAGAGAACAAAGAAATTTGTTTCCCTCCATGCGGTTTTCCTAAGAGGAATACCTAAATGCAGTGGTAAGTGGGAGGAAAGTAAAACTCGATGAAAATCAGAGTAATACTGTTCCTGGCACCGAGTCCTCACGGAACACCAATAGTTCATCAGGGATGAAACTGTGCCAATAATCTTCTAATGCACAAGAATATCGTAGGTTGGAGAGAGTCAGAAAACAACCTGGGAGGTATGGGTTTCTGATCTCACCTCATGTAGATATCAATCTTATTGAGGAAGACGAACCGGCTACGTATGAGGAAGTGATACAAGGTATCGACTCCTTTTATAGCAAAGTGCCATGAAGTCCGAAATGGATTCTATGTATACCAACTAAGTTTGGACACTGGTTGATGTACCAGAAGGTTTGTGCCTATTGGTACTAAATGAGTCTTCAAGGAAGACATACATGGATGGCAACATACAAATATACACAGCTAGGCTTGTACAGAAAAGGTTATCATCAACGACATAGTGTCGACTACGACGAAATTTTTCATCTGTTGCCATGATTAAATCCATTTGGATAATGCTTGCTAATGCTGCATATTTCATTTATGAAATATGGTACATGGACGTCAAAACCACTTTCCTTAACGGAAACCTTTTGGAGGATGTTTATATGCAACATCCTGATGGTTTTGTCGTGCCAAAACATGCAAACAAGGTTTGCAAGTTAAATCGATCCATTTATGGATTGAAGCAAGCATAGCGTTCTTGGAACCAACGTTTTGATGATATCATAATGGTATATGATTTCATTCAAAACGAATATGATTCTTGTGTATATAAGAAGGTTAGTGGGAGCGTATTGACAATGAATGTCCTATAAGTTGATGATGTATTGCTTCTTAGCAATAACATTCCCATAATAAATCGGTGAAAGCTTGGCTTTCATTAAAATTCTTCATGGAATACCTGGGAGAAGCAGCTTTATTTTAGGAATAAAGATCTACTGGGATAGATCTAGAAAGCTGCTGACAACCCTTCCAGAGCTCGTACTTTTTTGAATGTATGTGACCTGATGTCTCATATGCTTTGAGCATATGTAGACGCTATAAGGCCAATCCAGGTGATGGTCACTGGATTGATGTAAAGAACATCATTGAGTATCTTGGACGAACTAAGGATGCTTTCTGGAATATGGGGAAATGAGAACTTGAGGTGCCTAGGTTCACCGCTGCAAGTTTCCAAACCGACAAAGACGACTTTAAGTAGCAATAAGGGTACATATTTAGTTTGAATAACGGAACAGTGAGCTGGAAATCTTCCAAGCAAGATAATGTTGCCGAATAAATAACAAAAGTGGAACATTGCTTCAGCTGAGGCAGCAAAAGAAGCATTTTGGATCTATATAATCCTAATTGGATTAGGTGTAGTTCTGTTAGCAGCTGAGTTGGGCTACAGAACAGGCTAAGGAACCGCGGTCTCATAAATTATCCACGTATATACTTCGACTATTTCATCTGATTCGTCAGATCATACATCGTGGCGATGTGATGATCGAATAAAACGCATCAGATGATAACATTGCAAATCTGCTGATGAAAGCTGTTTCTCAGCAGAAGTTTGAGTGACCCGTACATAGTTCAGGTGTAGGACACTTGAGTGATTGGCTATAGGCCAACTGGGAGATTGTTGGACAATTATGACCCATAGCATCACTATTTGTACAGAACATGGTGTTGTTGTACAAATTAACTATGTGACAAAGGAAATTGCTCTTTTATCATTTGTAATTAGATTACCGGGATATATAAATGATAAAAGTCCATATGATTAGTACCTGATTAATAAGATATGAGACAGTATTAATCCACGTAAGGTTTAATCATTAAATATCCATAGTCGTAGTATTATCGAGACTGGACATCTATAATGAGGAATAGGCTAGTATTACACTTGTGCGTGTTATGGAAGCGTAACGACATAGTTCTCATATATTTGGGTATTGGATACTCATGCAAGTGTAATAGGAGGTTCTGTTTATCGTTGGTACGGAAATAGCTTCGCTCTGGATAGACCCCTCGGAATCCCATTGGTAGTTAGACTATATGTCTATGGGAATCTGAATCAGGGTAGGTGTATTTGGTCTTAACCTGAGACTTGCATCGCTAATACTTGCGACAATCAGTATACTTTGGTTTTGGTCGTCCGAGGCTTCAACAGGTTCTGTGTACGCCTCTTCTGGTATACTGAGAATCGTAGTGTATTAGGTGTGATGTCAAGATGGAAGTATCACTTCAGTCATATGGAGATGATGATCACGCAGGGATACAGAACTGGTAGTCTTAAGTACTGCAATCATCGGGATAATATGACTTGGTCATGATTATCCGATTATAGAGACTAGTTTCCTGTGATCCGATATATGCTTCGTACGGGGGAGACACAATTCTAGCCACAGGCCTAGCATGTGACATTCGATGCTGGATTGTAATACGCAATACTACGTATACTACGCCTCACAAAGATTATATATTCCTTTAAAAAATATTTCTGGAGAATTGGGTAGGTACGGTGCTTTGCTAGAAGCCAACCATGCCTTGTAAATCGGTAAAAAGTGGTATCGGTACGCATGTATTCAGATAGTCCGATGACCGTATTTACTGCCAACATATCCAGGGATCTCTTGGGTCACTTCTCGAAGATTCACCGATGACATTTGACTCGAACATAATTAATCTGGGATTAATTATGAGAAGAAAATTAATCTAGGATTAATTATGGCAATAAATTAATCTGGGATTAATTACCAAAGAAAATTAATCTGGGATTAATTGCGTCAAGAATTAATCTAGGATTAATTCGACTAGAAGAGAGAACGCGATTAATTTGGAATTAATCGGTTTAATTAAATTTAATAGTTAAATTGGATTTTATTATTTAATTTATTTAATTGGGCTAAAATAATATATTAGATATATTAATCGAAATTGGATTTCAAAGCGGAATTAAAATTGGATTTTAATTCAAGCGAACGAATTAATTTGGAATTAATTCGTGAGCGACTTTCGTAATAATTTTACGAGGCATTATTATTTAATTAAATTGGATTTAATTATGTCGCGATGGAAAATTCGTTTAATCGGATTAAATGAATTCGAGCCCGAAGTGTGTTGAGCAAGCCCACTTGAATTTTGAATTTAAAGTGGGGCCCACTAACTTATATCATAAGTCACATTTTTGGTGATAGAAGTTGTTGCAAACTTGTATCACACATTTTGCTTTTTGGAAAAGCATTTACCAACTTTTGGATTTGTTTTTTGGTAATTGATTTTAGAAATCAAAATGTCAAAACACTATTCATCTCATTATCTCTTCCATTTGGGCGTGAACTTGGTTCATGTTTTTCTTGAATTTTGTTGCAAAATTCAACAGTGCTAGCACATAAAGGAGTCATTTAAGGTGATAGGGAAACTCACCATTGATTTGAAATCAACAAAGAAAGCTTGGAGCTTCATCAAACAAACAAGAAAAGTCTTGAATCTCATCCGATCAAAGTAAGTTTTTCCGCAACTTGTCTTTGATTTTTCACACACAAATCATCTTAGAAGATCTGGGCATGTTCTAGGAACACTAACAAACCGATTTTTCACACACATATCATCACCCAAATATACGTACACATGTCATACCTTAAGGATTCACTCCATATGCTAATTGCAACTCTGTAGTAACTTATCTCCTCGATTCCGTACTATTTTGTACATCTACCAAACCACCCATACTCGTGGCTAAAGTCGTCCCAAACCCGTAGTGGTTTGGTCAACTTAGACTAGGGCTGTGTACTCTATATGATTTACGTGAACTAACACGTAAGGGATCTTTGGTTCCATCTGGATACTATGAAACCTTGTGGTTATACTATGGTATTTGCTTACTAGGTATTCTTCTACTATCATCACTGCACGTCCACAACTTTACTTCTAACCTTTTGTTTTTGCACTCTTCTTGCCTTCTGTTTTGTCTTATGCTATACTAAGAACTCTCGTAGTCTATGTCTCTGGCTTCTTATCTGAAGGGTATCTTTTCCTTTGCCTATACACTATTATGTCTAACACGGGTTCTTTTGTATCTTAGTCGTCACTTGACTATTACCTATCTCAGTCGTCACTTGACTATTACCTATCTCTGTACCATTCTGTCTATACAACTTTTATGTCTCTTTAACTTGGGGCTGTCTTGCACTTTTACTCTGTTCTCATACTAAGTCTGAAGGCCTTCTTCCACTATACTTTAACTTATTTTTAGGAATATCTCAAGGCAATCATCATGATCCACCTCTGATGCGGTTGTTTAATGAGGGTTGGGAGGGTGAGACCTTATTCCGAGGCCTTTCTGGTTATGGTGATCTAGTTACATATACGACTTATTTATAAGTCTGAGACCTCCATGAATACATGTTTGATAACTTTCCTCACACTAGGGTATAATTGCTAAAACTTTCTAGTTGTCTCATTCAATCTTTACTTCTGACTACTTTCGACTATCGAACTCACTGCCTCTTCTGTGAAGTTCTTCTAAGGTCGTGCTTTCTAAGAACTTCCTCGTACTGCCTCCGT
Source organism: Zanthoxylum bungeanum (assembly GCA_019454045.1). Lineage (NCBI taxonomy): Eukaryota > Viridiplantae > Streptophyta > Magnoliopsida > Sapindales > Rutaceae > Zanthoxylum > Zanthoxylum bungeanum. The sequence continues at coordinate 44,167 of SKCR01041013.1, forward strand.
ACTTTTCCTATTTAATCTTTGTTGTTTAGCCTTCTAAAGTTATTACTTCCTCTCTCTGGGTGCCACTATATTCTCTTTACTATTTTTCCTTAAGAAACTTGCTTTGCTACCTCGGTTCATTTCTTGTCTCAGTTCCTTGAACCTCTTACACCTTTACTTTCATGAAAACTCTATCAATCTCGATTATTTAGGACATCTTTTACTAAATCTCCAGTTCATGTATTACTTTTTACCTAGTCTTTTACTTCTTTTCTTAGTTCATTGAATTCCTTATATCTTTATTTCCCTAGAAACTCCATCATCTTTGATTGCTTAAGGTATCTCTTATTAGTTCTTGGGTTCATGTATTATTATTTATCTAATTTCTCCTTCTCATTACCATGGGTCTCTTTATAAGTTACTCATTTTAATCCTAAGAGTCGTTCTCCCTAATTTCTTTGTATTTCTAAGTCTTTTCCTTTTTAAAGGATCCTTAATTTAATGATGGCCTCTATACTAGCTCAACTTATTGTGACTTCAAACTATTCTGGCTCATGCTGCTTGAACTAATCGATTTGGTTGTCTAGCTATTTTGCTATTCACCTAACCTGTCAATTGTTCTTCTTTACTGGTCCTTCTTATTCTAGACTCTAAGTTGAGCGGTGAGCATATACATTCTATAGGAATCCGTGGATACGCATTATGTTTGACACTTAAGCTTGATGTTTGCATGCTTTTCTAGAATCAAGGTTTCTGATAGGAAGGGCCATCATTCGCTCTGCATTAATTTGGTTGACTACTCCATATCTTAAGGTCCCTTGTCCTTTATCGATTACTCTGGGGTCTTCACTTATCTTGCTGTCTCCAACTTCATTATTTATATCACTATACATACTGAATCATCTTGACACTTTTGTTTCCTTCTTACTGTCTTCATATTTTATCTCTTGGCTCTACGCCATACTACTGGGGCTAGTGGTGGTTCGCTCTTTTAACTACTTCATAGATCTTCATTCTCTATTCTTGCTATAAGTCTTAGCTATGGCACTCTGCTTTATGATCTATATTGCTACTTTTATCACTTCTAAATACCTCCAACCTTACAGGTCTATTCTTGTAAACTTCCACATATTTATACTATATTGGGCTAATCTTTAGGTTCTACAAGGTTTGATCTATCATGTGGACTTCTACTAGCACTGCAAGCCTCTTGCTAACTTGCCTTGGTCTTTGGGCTATGCTAGTTTCTCTTCTTTATATCCTCAAAACTTCTTTAATCTCTTTCTGGGTGATCAATCTTCTGAATGCTTCCATTCCTTATGATGAAATGTCATTGGCTTCTGAAAGTCGCCTATATCTATATTGGTCGGGGCTAGGGCAAACATCTTATATCTTAATGGGTTTCGGTATTCTTGTTCTGGTGCTCTGTGTCCTAGTAGAGTCTATTTCTCATGTAAGGTAGATATGAGGTAGGCTCAAGCAGGGAAGCTCTCTTATCTGGTGTCACTAGAGGGTTCGAAGACTAGATAATTTAAGGTCTTGTCTCTATCAGATTGCTGAGGGTAAGGTAACTAACCATTCATGTTTCCTGCTTGTGGATCTGGGTCTGGGTTTGGGGATCTGGAATTCTCTAAATCCTTTTTGGCATCTCGATCCATTGGGACTCTCAAGACTAACCTTGATTTCCTACTTCTATTATCTTACTGGCTTTTTCCTTGCTACTAAGGGAACTTACTATCTATACGAAATACTCGGTGGCTATTGAATTGGCTTGAAGGAAATTTTTCTGAAGAGTGATGAAATCTTACATTTACTAGGAAATTCTGTTACTTGCTGGGATTTACTATTATCTTGGCTACTATGGGTTCCTGTACTAGTCTGATTCTGTATCTCTTTCTTACTTCTGATCACTTAGGCATTCCTATACCTTTTCTTACTCTTCTTCTAGCTTTCTCTCTCTCTTTCTACTTTTCTGGGTGAATATCTTTAAACTTTTTATATTTCTTTCTGTCTATTTACATCTCTGTCTCTAGCTATTTTAACCTTCTATGCATCTTCTTTTACTTCCTTATAACTCATCTTCCCACTCCTTTGGGTACTTTTCTTAAAATCTCACCATATGGTTTCGTAGCTTGTTTATATTCTGGTAATAGGCTGAATATCTTCAAGAAGATTCCTAACTTGGATCTAGAGTATAATTGTCATCGTAAGGAATACTATTCGAATGATCTAGGAAAGCTTACTAACCTGTCTATGGATCTTGAGGACGTACTAGAATATCGAATACTGGAGAGGTAGTGCCTCGCATACGAGTATCCCGAACATATTTTATATACCAGTCCCCATCACTCTACCCACTGCAGTCACTGACTCTCTGACCATGCTCTGATACCATTTTTGTAGCATCCCCAGTCCGGGAGATGTTACCGGCAGGGGATAGACCGTACTAACCCCATGAGCCTCTGACTCTGATATCCGCTATTCAATATCTGATACTCTTTTCTTTAATTATTATATCTAGTATATATGGGACCGTAGCCCAAACTCAACAACTTATCATGCAAACTCAACTCCAAAAAGAACTGTATACATAAAACACATGTCTTTACAACAAATATCACACAACCAAAGACTAATACATGACTTTTTTTTTACTCTGAATGGACTCGTATTCTTTCTGACTCGAACTGGTGGACTCCAGCCCTAGTGACTGCATCAGTATCCGTCTTCCGAGCTCGTCCTCCAAGAAAACCTACAACCATAGAAAATTGGGAGTGGGGGTTAGATCGTCGTACGATCTAAGTGAGTGGACTATAAAATTTAAAGGCTGCAATAAAATCATTTAGTTCTGAAATCAAAATCTGAAACTCTTTTTCTGAAAATCTCGTCTGAAATCTCTTTTATAAAACTTGTCTTTCTGAAAACTGCTTTTGAAACTCTGGTTTCTGAAAACTATTTCAAAAATCTGATTTTCTGTAAAACTATTTACTGAAAATCTGATCACTGTGAACTGCTCTGTATCTGAAAAACCTTGATGTATGAGGGCGTTACGTATCACCGTCCCCCAATACGCCTAACTGTAGCCAGTAGTGCAAATCCATGACTTTGGGGAGTTACGTATCGTCGTCCCCCAAAGCATGCCACTACTGTCTCTGAAACTGGTGGTATTGAGGGGTTGCGTATCGCCGTCCTCAAGCCACAAAACTAGAACTGGGGGTGTGGATCTATGCTACCACCCAAGCTCTGAAACTAGGGTCTAGGGGCGTTACCTATCACCGTCCCCTAGCCCTGCTTTAGGATCTGAGGGCGTTATGTTTTGCCGTCCCCTCAGTCCTCTACATGTGCACATGTCTCTGTCCATCAATTCCAACTGTGTCAAGTTACATACTGGAGTGAGTTTTTCCCTCATGTCCCGAAATCCTAAAACCATGATTTGTATCTGAAAATTGTAAGGAACATTTTCTGAAAGGATTTCTTTCTCTATCAAAACTTAAACCATAACTTTGCATGAAATAACTGTAAAGAAAATCTTCTACCTAACTCTACTCAGCCTAAACTAATAAACCCAAAGCGTAAAAATGTAAATATGAAACAGAAATAACATAATAAAAATCAGTTTAAAAGAAGAGTGTCCACTCACTTTTTAGAATCTGGCTGGCATTACTTGCTTGCTGAAGAATTCTGGTTCCTGCGATAATTTAAAACTGCCGATCTTGGTTAGAACTAGGCTGAGGAGCATATTCCGAAGTAAACTAAATTCGTCGACTCAAGTACTTATATCATTTCAAAGCGTATTATCATATATCATGGTGTACTGTGTAATTACGGACTGATACGAGACCCATAGGGCAGCCTTTAACACGCTGGGGCGGAACTGGAATGGTTTAAAATCAATTTGGCGGAATTTATATCTTCGCGTCGCGACGAGAAAGGTCTTGCGCGTCGCGACGCGCATCATCCAGAAGTATGTCTAATTTTCCCAGGTCGCGTCGCGACTCAAAACTTCCCACGCGTCGTGATGCGAACCTCACCCGTGAATTCCAGCACTCGTCGCGAAGCGAGCTCTTCCTGCGTCGCGACGCAGACCTGATTCCCAGGTTTCTACATTTCTTTCCTCATGCGATTCTTACCCAAATGCATCCCCAATGCAAATGTAATCAATCCAATACACTATCCATCATATTATATCAACTCTACACATTTTAAACTACCATTTTATCATAAAAACAAATCTTTAATCTCACAAATCTTATCTTAAACTCATTACCTAAAACTTTCTAATTATTGAACATCCTTCAATAAAACCCATTTCTTAGTTTACTAACCACTTCATCACAACTACTAGCAAGCCAATGAAACTACCACAAGATTATTTAATCAAAATTTCATATCTTAAAATTTGGGTCAAGATTCTTTACCTCACTTTTGTTGGATCTTCCTCATTCCTTAAGTTCCATGGATGCCAAAGCTTCTTTGCTTCTCCCTCTCTTCTCTTCTTTCTTTCGTTATTTCCTTCTTCTTCTTTCTTCTTTCTTCTTTCTTTCCTTCTTCTTCTTTCTTCTTTCTCTCGACTCCTCTTTTTTTAAAAAAAAATATGGGAGCGGGGGGGCTGATTTTTGGATAAATTTGGGTGGTTTGGATTAAGCCACCTCATCATTTCTAGACCAATCACGAAGTCACTGTAGCAGCTCACTGATTTTGTGATTTTTGACTTATTTCTGGTCCGAAATTTGGGAAAATATTCAATGCGGAAGTTGTAGGTCTCGATTTCATCTTTCCGGGGTATAAAGTTCATAAAAAACGAAGTTTTTATGAAAAAGTTATGCACCAAATACCACGGACTTTCCAGAGGGGAATATTGTACAGTTTCGTACCGAGACTTCGAGAAATTTGCCAATTGTCCCCAAAGTCATTCCATGAGTATATGTATCCTCGAACATAATTTTTGTTATGTTCATTCGTTCCGTTTGTAATGGTACCACTGTGTACAGTAGTAAAACTACCGGTCATTACATCTGATCTTAATAGATCGGTGACGTGACTACCATCAAAGTGTGGAGGATACCTCATACATTCACAGTGGTACCTCAAGTCGAAGGATCACTATGCTCACTCAACCCGAGAAGATTCCTATTGACGTTGGTGTACCATCTATTAGGAAATCTTTGATGATTCATTCAGTGTTTATCCACTATAAACACATACACGTCAATACAAGTCTCCCTAGACTCATGGTTCATTAGGATAAACCATCGGACCAAGTCTCGATATACGACGTGTACTAGTCTTAGCGGATTTTACTAACCGACCCGTGTTAGTAAATCTTGACCAGGAACTTTATTTGATAATATATTTCTAGTAGTGTCACTTCCCAATGTCAATTACAAACTACTTTATAACCGCGCACTATAAAATATATTATCTGGTCTTTGTCTAATATATACATATCAGTAAATCATATTTAGTTTCAATCTAATCATAATTAGATCGAATATGTATATAAAAGCAAGAAGTATTGCCATAAATAAGTAATATTATGGAAAAATGAATTGTTCGTATTCATGAATTGGACATGAATACGATCCGGATTGGCACTTTGAGCACCAATCCTAACAATTTCACTCACTTGCTCTAGTGACCAATCTACGGTATCATATACACATCCAAATATGTATCATATACGCATGGTCCTCAAGAGCAGACCTTTCACTCAAGAGGTAGGCAACAACAAGTAAGCCTGCTATAACATATTGAGTTTGTCCAACAAATCCAAAATCGTTTCCTTTAACTTGCATCATTCATATTTTGTATAACCTAAGTTATACATCAATATGACTCAAATGCAATATCAATATTGTGCTATAACTACAGAATTGTCCACGTATTTAGGGATCAAGTCCAAAATACTATACAAACAACCGCAAGCACAACACCAATATCAGAACTTCTAATTTATAAGGTCACTTTGTAACTTCATAAGATAATACTTCATAAGTTACAATTAATTCCACTTACACAGTAGAATCATTCGTGACACTCCCACTGCATCTTTTCTGACTCTTTTATGATGTAGACCATCTAATCAGACCCTCGTGGTTGCAGACTATATTCTCCATGAATAAGGAACTTGTTCTTAATATCTCAAAGATAACAAAGAAATTGTTTCATACACATCCTATGGTCTATAGCGTATCAAAATAGTTCGTAACAATTACGATTAAATTGATGTCTTTTAGTCGTATATAATATAGTATTCATTATGCCATCATCCTATGATGCATATGATTGACTAGACATTCTAATCAATTTCTCTTTCGACAAAGGAATCATCTTTTACGAAAGATTAATACTATACAAGAGACACATTAACTGTCAAACGGTTATACTAACTGTCAAACAGATAGTCTTGATGTGTCCTATATTAGATCATATCTAATGCACGAGTAATGAGAGTATCTCACAAGTCTCTTAGTTTTACATCATATATGATAACTTTATATCGAATATAACAAGGACTACTCTCACGGAGAAAAGAAGACTTAGGTAAATCTTTTACCTCATTAACATCTCATTATTACATTAATAATGATAATATCGTTAGGATATATAATACTAGAAAGAAATATGTACGCTCCCACTTACCCTACTAACATATATGTATTTTTTTTACTTTGATAAAATGAGACAATCTGACTGTTATCAAAATTAGAAAACATGGATTTCCGGAAATCTTATCTGAGTCTACAATAGGCTCTATAAGCTAGTATATCAAACTGTGATCTTAGCATAATACAAACTCCAGGGCCATTCTAGAATGAACTCTTTAAGCAAAGAAATCACAATGGATCTCTTATTCAAAGAAACCATTCAGGAACGCCACTTTACATTCTTTAGCCAAAATATATAGTTTAATATCAACATTAACCGACAAATCTTTAATTGTTCAATTAGTACGACTAGAGACAATTTTCCTTAGAATCTACGATAGATTAGTGAGTATAACCTTTCTCACTGTCAACTATAAAGGTCAAACCTTTAATAAGCTCACTTTGCTTTTGCTGCGCAAATAATTTACACATTTTATGAACGATTCATAACGAAAGCTTAATCAAGTTCAAAACTTGATCGTAGTAAGCTACGAACAATCTTAGATCTATGGTTCAATGCTAACTTCTGAAACCGATATCAAATATCGCTCCCACTATAAGTATAGAATAATTTTCTTCGATAAGAAAACATCAGAACCATTAAGTATCAAATACTTTGTAAATGATTCTGTCATCTTATTAAACTTATACGGAAGATGTCTTAGGGTTTTTCATCTTATTAATTACATAGTTCCATTTATAGTTTATTATTCTCATAATTAACTTCAATAAGTCAAGTCTTTTCTACAATGGTCAACATCTGATGTTACACACCAAGTAATAAAACAGTTTTATTACTCGAGATCGTAGAAAAGATATTCCACCAAATAAAATACAATATTCTATTAAATAGAATAAATGATAAACTTTTGTTTGTACCTCTAAGGCGCAAGTACTTTCAATTATATAACTATTATACAAAAGAAAGATTCAAATCTCAAACTTTTCAAGATTCGAATTTTCTACCTATACATATCAAATAAGTAATTGTAGAAACTTAATGGAACATTAATTAAAAGGATGAATAGTATTTTTGGAGCATATCCCAAAAAGTATTGAAACTAATTCGGTAACACTCAATATCAGACGAATCAAATCATATAAGATTCGATTTCTCCCATTGACCAATTCCATCACAATGGAATCGTAGAAGAATAATATTGAGTAAGAATCGTATTCATTGAATAACCTTAGAACTAATTGCCATAAATTCATATGTTTGATCATATCAAACATCTTTGAACAATTGAAAGACTCACAATGAATTTTAATGATATAGTTTTCAAGACTTCAAATCGAATATCTTTGAACCAGTCAAAATATTCTATTCGCATTTCATCATAAACATATTGAAAGTTCTCGAACCATTCAAGACGTTCAATATGTGTTCTTCTAGAAACACGTAACTAAGTCATGACAGTTCATTAACTAAGTTACGAAGTAAAGAAAACTATCCAAGGCAATTTCTAATTCATGAAACTACATACATCTATTGTATTAGTTTAATAAATCTGTAGTCCAATGACGATCATTGGTTAAATGAGATTTAATCACTTCATGAATACTATATTCATTAAATGGATAAGGATATGTGGTGTGATCTCGTATCAGACCATCCTTTACCATAAAGAATAAGCATCTAATGCTTATGTGATAAAATCTCATAAAGCATTGTTCTAAGTTATTTAGTTAACCGAATATTTTTCTTAATGTTTATCTCTACATCAATGACACTACTAGTCGTTTTAAAATATGTAATAACTGTTTATAAAGAACAAGTAACTATCCAATAGTCACAAGTTTTGATATCAAATATCAAAACAATCATTAAAAATATTTTAAATAACTTGACGGAGATCCGATATCCAATACTTATAGTTGTCGTATTGTGAAAATCGATATTTCCTGTACACAACTATACGCATCTCCTTTCTTTAGCTTTATAATTTGCCTTCAACTATTCACAACAATTACAAATAATTGATTAGAAAACTGTGTCAGACACATTACCTCTAAAGGTCACTAAGCCAAGAAACATCATTATCAGATAAATAAATACCTAATGGGGTTTTCTTAATGACAGTCAAGAATCTCGAGACATAAACTAATTCACGTCAATTGTTACTGCAAAAAAAACTATTCTCTCTAGAATATTATATCCTAATATGGATATCTATTTAGATTATTTATCATGACTTAGAAACTAAGTCACTAACCATCTTGATTTTTCAAGAAAATCGGAACAACAGTTCTGGATGGTTTTGACTAATCTAACAATATCCAAGCCTACTCTAAATCTAGAACCTATTCTAGAAATCTGCAACCAAAAGGAAAGTCAGAAAAGTATATACAAATAAATGCATGCAGTAGATTAAAAGTTTAATTCTATTAACACAATAGAATAAAGGAAACATAAGCAGCAATTTTCATAATATTACACACTGCTTTAATTATGGAATTTTAAACCAAGCAGTGTCTCCCACTATTTTACGTAATATCGTAATCCCCAACGAAAAAACGGGAATTCAATGATTAAATTGAATTCCATAGTGAGAGGTGGACCCCATAAATATATTTCGACTCACAGCTTTGGCACGTTCTCGCCTACGTATATTCATTAGGTAGACAACTCATTGTCAAGCACTCACTAGTGACTTATAGGTTCCGGTCCTGGTCGTTTCTCGTTGTGACAGTTTTAGCACGTTCACAAGGAGGCGTACCAAGGTTAAACTTGTCAATGAAAAATTCAAGATACTTGCGTAGTCCTGACAGCTTTGGCACGTTCAGGATTTCCGCTTTCGCTTGAATTGATCTAATATCACATATACATCCGGTATGGATAAATCTCTATCAACTACACCCTCACTGCTTTGGCACTTTCTTGGATGCAGCCATAGAACAGATATCTAATAACCGTATTGACAAGACGGACTAAGAAATATGCATCCAATACATATTACTTTAAAACCTTATTAAAAGGGGAATTTTCCGCAAAGATGTTACGTATTTAATTTAATCAAATTAAATAAATACAAGCATGCATAAAGTAAGGAAAAATTAAATATTGAATTTAAAGGCATATTCATATCATGTGTTTAGGTTCAGACCTGCTCTCATACCATTTTTGTTGGGGTTTTGGGCAAAATACCCAGGTTACGCAGCGGAATGCGGGAAAATCAAATTTTCCCATTTCTTTAATTTTTCTTGGGTAATTAAAATAAACTTATTTATTTTAATCACTCAATACTCAAAAATAGAAATTTTTAACCCATAAATCCTAATTTCAGCAAATTACCATAAAACCCCAAAACTTTCAATTTTCATCATTTTAGTCCTAAGTTGTTCAAAACAAGCTTAGCTGATTTCCAATCACAACAAAAATGATTTGTACATCAAATATACATTAAAAACAGAAATCTGAAAAATTTCTAGATTTTTCAGTAATTACAGAAATGCCCCTGAACTTTGCATTTTGATCATTTTAGTCCTAATTTGTCAATTCATAATTAGGTGATTCCCAATCACTACCAAAATGATTTATACATGTCAAAATATAAATTTCAATTAAAGAAAATAATTTTTCAAAAATTACCGAATAGGTCCCTAAACTTTCCAAAAATTACACTTTAATCCAAATCGATTCAAAACCATTCAAGATCAAGTCCAATCAAAACCAAAATTAATATGCATCATATATACATCATTAGTTAACACATATATGAAAAGCCCCAAATTTGGAGTGGGTTATGAACCCTAATTTTACAATTTCCACAAATTGACAAATTAACACCAAATTAAACAAATTCAATACTTTAATCCAATCCTTACCATACCAAACAAGTATCACCACCATGAACAAAATCAAGAACAATTCTGGTCATTTATGAGTGGATAAGTAACTCTAGAATGGAAACATCACCATCAAATGGCTAAAAGAATGCTTAATAACACCTTATAAGCACTATTCCTCAACATGCATGCTAACAACTTTCATCTAAGCTTCCAACACAAATATTACACACTAAAAGTAGTAGAGAAAAATAAAAACATCATATTTTAAAGCTTGAAACCCTAGAAACAATTTTCTAGTTAAAAAAGGAATTGAAAAACTTACTTTTTTCTCAATATTTCTTCAAATCTTCTTCATTTCCTTTCTTTTTTTTTTTTCTCTCAACCTTTCTTTGTAATAATTTTGGAGGCTTTTCACTTAACTTGAAGCAAATGAAAAATGAAAGCCTTTTATACCTAGGGTTGGACGAAATTGCAAGGAGAAAATGGTAATTTTATTTTTCAATTTCTTTAATCAAATTAAAGAATTCAAATTCAATTTGACTACCATTTTCAAAAAGCAAAATACATGTTCACCAATCAAAATTAGCGATTTGACCGACGTAAACACACACGTATAATGCAAGCGTACGTATCGTTCAAGTAGTATAAAAAGTATCGATCCCACGAGGACTTAATACCTAATCTATTAATTTTATAAGGTCAAATGATTACTAGTATCTAACAGGTTGATTGATTGATTTGAAATGGTGATGATTCTAAATTTAAAAATAAGTAAATAAAATTGCACAAAAGTAGGTTTAAGAAAATTCAATATTAAAAACTATCTAGGGTTGTGAATCTTTCTAATATTTTTTAAAAGATGAAGTGATTATTTCATGGTTGTGTAATAAATCGGTTTACTAACCTGGAACACTAAATTATGCAAAAGCCTCTGTCGATGGTCAGACGCAAATACCCAGTTTAATCCAATTGAACTATATGTCTATGTCAACCAAATTATTTGGATTCATTAAGTTTAAGTTCCAATTATGGCTACCCCCACCCGACAGGTATATGTCTATCATGTAAGGAAATCTATTAAAGGGTTATATATCCTCAAGGAATATCGTGGGATATTAAGTCTAAGGCTGAAACCTAAAATTCCTTAGTCAAGTTTATTTTAGATTTACCACATCAATCTTATTGGTGATAAGACAACAAGAAGCATTAAGCTTAAGACTTAATAAGTAAATCTTTAAATTACCCAAACTATAAAATAACCCCTTATAAACCGGTGATATTAGAATTCATCACAACCCCAGATAACTAACTTAGTTACGACACATAACTAGGGCTAGTAAGAACTTAAATAAAATAAAAGACATAAAGTAAATTGCTGAAAAGTAAATTGCTGAAAAGTAAATGACGGAAAGTAAATGCTGAAATTAAATACAGAAAATTAAATGCTGAAAAGTAAATGCTGAAAGTAAATTACTGAAAAGTAAATGCTGAAAGTAAATTGCTGAAAGTAAATTGCTGAAAAGTAAATGCTGAAAGTAAATTGCTAAAAAGTAAATAAAGTAAAAGTACAATAAAAGAAAATGTTGAGGTAAAAGGATCCACTTTTATTACTTCTATTTTAGATATCTCCCTTAATATAATATATTAACTTTGCATGATAATTACCAACCAGCCATATAGGCGGTATCCAGATTAAGTCAAATTAATAATTAATTACCAACCGACCAATCAGACGGTATCCAGTTTAGTCAGGTTAAAACCAATTTAAATAATTACCAACCGACCAATATGGCGGTATCCTCGTTAAGTCATGTTTTAAATAGTTTATATATTATAATTAAGGGAGATTAATCTAAATATTAGTAATAAAAGTTTTACCTTTTACCCCAGCAAAGGGGAGTTACCTCATCATTACTGAAAAGTAAAAAACTGAAAATTAAAGAAAGAAAAGTACTGTGCGTAAAAGTAAATTGCGGAAAATAAAAACTGAAAAGTAAAGAAAAGAAAGTGCGAAAGCAGAAATTAATTACTGAAAGCTGTAAATAAAAAAACAAAATACAATCTTCTTAGTATTATTAAGGAATTCCTTAGAAGAAAGTATGAATTTACAAATGAAATGGCTTGGTATTTATAGGAAAATTTTACCTCCATCAAATCATCCACCAAATCCATTATTAATTGCTCCACTAATTGCTCCACCAAATCCATTATTAATAGCTCCACTAATTTCTTATCATGTTTGGTGGTGATTTGATAATTTTTATTATTTATTTATTAATTTATTTTTTTGCTTTGAAAATGATTGAAAATGACTTTAATAATTACACACAACACACTTCTGGATAGTTCATCAATTTCGGCATGAAATCTTCAGAATTCGAAATTATTTTATCTTTAAAGGTTGTAGATCTTTGCGTATTCTTTAATCTGTGACTTGTATCAGCTCATTCTGATATCGGAGTAAAAGGTTATGCCCAAAATACGACAGATGCACAAAACTGGAATTTCCAAAACTGCACTTCGTTAAAACGCCCTTTCAAGTTTCCAATCTCCAAAATTAATATGTCAAGTCCAATTTTTGCTCTTATTTGACCCACATTTTGTCCTAAATGATTTCATTGTGTCCCAATATTATTTTATCTGCAAAATAAAATAAAACACATCAAAACGTTTATCAAACCCGAGAAACTAAACAAAATATTAAGTAAAATGGGCGGTAAATATTGATATATTTTCCGCTCAGCACACCCCCAAACCTAACATTTTGCTAGTACTCGAGCAAAACAATATAATAAAATACAAGAAACAATTAAAATTAAACTAAGCCACTTTCGTAGGTATCACGGTTGCATTTAGTATATGCAACAAGCCTTTAAACCCCTAGGTGTCCCTAATGGACGAGTTATAGTCTCATGAGGGCTTACAGCAATGATACCCACAAACGTTTTACAAAAGTAAAAAGATAATAAAACTAATGCACACAAAAGCAAAAAGACAAGAGAAAAGAGAATAAAGAAGTTAATGACTAATCAGGTGAAACTTATACTCCAAGTTACTAGTTGTTTTCTTTCTTTCTAAATTACTGAATAAGTAAATTCTCCGATTATATTTACCATTCTCCATATGCACAGCCGAAAAAATATTAATCAACTCATTTTTATCCACAACAGTCACAAGTGTAGTTGATAAGAGAGTAATATTTTTGTTCTAAAGTTTTATCAGAATTCACACCTTTTTGCAGCAATGGAATAATTTTTCTGATTTTTCTGATTTTTTTTTATTTTAGATTTTTTTTTATTTATATAAAATATCTTCCATCTATGTAGCGAGTGTTGGGTCGGTGACTCCCAAACCAGTTGGCTTTAGGGCACCAGGTGTTAAGACACCCCTACGGACTTAATTACTCAGACTTCAGATATATATATTGTAACATCCCGCCTAGGCCAGAATGCTACCGGCATGAGATAGGAAAACCCATCTCCATAAGCCTCTGGTTCTAACGGAATTTCGGCATGATGTATTCGTAACATCATGCAACCTGGCATGTAGCCAGCAACCTGGCCTGTAGCCAGCATTCATATACAACAAGAACATAAAGATCTCGGCCTCGGGCCGGTATCCTCAACATCAATGCAATCACAACAAGGCCTCATGCCTGAACTCGATAAACAAAAATGCAAATACTTGGCCTCCGGCCAGAACTCAGAATGAAGCTATACCATTACATGACTTATACAAATGAGATGCAAATACAAAAACCATACAAAGGGCCGTGAGGACCCATAACTCGACATAGGACTCTCTTGACTGCAATTGGGGCGATCCACTGTCTTCAAAGTCTTCATCAAAATTCTATTGGCCCGATATGTCAGCTACTGACCTGCAAAACTACAAACTGTGTTGGTGTGAGTCATAATGACTCAGTAAGTAATCATACTCATAACTACAACATAAACACACAATAGCTTATATTTTTGTTTCATTAAGTTTCTTAACCTATCTTTTACTGAAATCAAGCAAATACATTTCCCTCCCTAACTCTCAAACTGTATACCACTCTCATATAAGATTACATAGTTAACATATGAATCAAAGCGTACTATTTAAATTCTGCTTAACTCCTTTATTTTTCAGATATCAGAAGTATCATCAATTTAGCTTTCTCTATACTATTACTCATCTCATTCTTTTATTACTTACACAGTCTAAAATTAAATCACTCACTTACATCTTTACATCACATTTATGTTACTAATCTTACACACTTACTTGAATTCATAATGCTCTATAATGCATATACGAAATCAAACCTCATACGTACCTCATACGTACCTCATAAGTCATAATCCTATAACACCTATATATCGTGCTCATAATATATAACATATATTCATTGTAAGTCATAAATCTCTTACGCATACATATGTACCAACATATATTCTTAAGTAGCGTTATATTCATTTATCTTAAACTACAAAGTTCAAATCCATTATCACTGACCATGCTACTATGTACTTGTATTCTACACATGTTACTTCGATATGAACATGCTACACACAAAATCATCCATATATATACATAAGCATAATAATGAGATCATGTATCAATGTTAATGGTATGAATCTAATGTACTCATGCTATGATGCTTTGTCAACTACCATATGTGTCTCATAAGAATCACCAGAATCCATTATATATATGCATGATGGTAAATCCTACTCTGCTCTAACATGTTATGCTTTTAGAAAATACTTTTTCTGAGAAACTGTTTTCTGAAAATTATTTCTGAAACTCAATTTGAAAACCTCTTAATAAAACTTATCTTTCTAAAATCATGTTTTGAATCTCTGATATCGGGAAACTATTTCTAAAATCTAGTTTCTTAAAGTTGTTTACTGGGAATATGAAAACTGAAAACTCTTTCTGAGAATCTTTCTTTTTCTTGTATTTCTTTCTAAAACCGTCTTTCTAAGTTCTTTTCTAAAAACTGAAATCTGAAGTCTTTTTTCTGAAAACCAAACTAAAATCTGAAATCCTTTTTCTGAAAACCAAACTGAAATCTGAAATCTTTTTTTCTGAAAACCAAACTGAAATCTGAAATCCTTTTTCTGAAAACCAAATCTCCGCCCGTAGGCGCATCTCCGCCCGAAGGCGCATCTCCGCCCAGGAATGTACCATCTGAGCGCTGAGGATCTAGGAGCGTCCCCCTAGTCCTCCACATGTGCACATGTGTATAAATCCGTCAATTCCAACAATGTACAACTGGGATGGGTCAAATCCCAAATCCCGAATCCATATGATATCCGTCAATTCCATCAGTGTCTCAAGTTACGTACTGGAGTGAGGTTTTACCTCATGCCCCGAAAATATAAAACTCATGCTTAAATCTCAAAACTGAAGGGATCGTTTTCCGAAATACATTTCTCTTCAAAACAACTGAAGCTTTTATTTAAAACACTCTGAATTTCTCAAAACCTTTCTTAATTTCAACTTCACTTTGGAAATCATTTCTAAGAGTTTCTGAAAATTCTGAAAATCTTATCAGCTTATGAAAACATTTTGTTTATGCTAATGCACCCAAATATATATATGCATTCATACAATTATGCTCATATACACACATATATTTCCCATGCATGATCTCGTATTCTCTCACTTATGATTTTATCCATGTCTATGCTCGTGTATGCATGGCCATGTACTACATTCTCAATTTATGTTTGCTATTTCATGTTCAAACATACATATTTCTCATGATCATAAGCTTTCACATCTTATTCATTCACGCATACAAGGTCATGCTCAAACATACACATTCACATACTTTCTTTACATATTTACAAATACACATTCTGCTTTACCTTCTTATTCATAACCAGTACTCAACAATATCAAGTCATTTCAGTCTACATTCATTATTCATACAAAATAATATGTATTCATATATTAACATACATACTAGTTAAGCCAATTCCCTCAAAATATCGAATATACATAATCACGTCAAAATCACATATTTGCTACACACATGTTCATATTCGTCATTTTAACATTCAGTCACACTTGCAAACATTGCCATTTATCGCTAATCCCATTCCCTAGGGTGTAGTGTCTACAACCCCCCATTCCCAGGTATCATTATATTAAATTCATACACCTCATCATTCTTATTCTTTCAATTTAAGGCCTGCTAGTATCTTACTTCTTATATACATATATACATACTTCCTGTTTTTATGATTATTCATGTACTTATAAAATTACTTTATTATCTAAATTCAAACATGACATTATTCATATGCTCTATCCATAAATACTGGTTATACCTACCCATGTATCTCTTTACTTCTATATGCTCAAGCTTATTTTTGCTCATATATATATACTTTTAACCACTTGTTCTCGTCTATATATGTGTGTATATATATATATACACACTTATGCACTTATACCTGCCTCTTTCTCATACATTCATCTTTATATATATAAGAATACGAATATATGTACAAGTTTCATGCATATAACTATATACGACTTCATTATGTTACTAATTTCGAACATCGTTAAATTTATCAAGTACTCGTAGCATGAGTTACTTACCTGGCTTCGCACACACTCATAATCTTGGTCCGATCTGTCAAAACAATAACAACACAAGGTCAGAATCGCTATTTGCGGAACTTTCTACTCAACTATAATAAACTACGGACTTTCTCGGAATACACGAATCCTCACCGACTCTACGGTTTAAGCTTCATTGCTCTAAAATGCCTTTCTATACTATTCTGAACTAACTAGATAGCTCATATTCTCATATTTCGCGTTTGCGGCAAATCTTACGGAAAAATTTCCGCAAACGCTACGGAAGACCCTCCGAACCTATCCAGAATTACATAATTACCCTCGCAATACCATATCTATATCATCCTCATGATTACGGTCATCCACGCTCAGTCACGCGAGAAACTCCGTTTTACCGGGAACTCGCTAATTCTACCAGATCAATCAAACCTAATCCGTTTCTCCCCGGATTCTACCACATTTATCGTTCTAGCATATTAAAACATATACAATTCATTCCATGCTAATTCGCTACACTACGAAACTATTAGAAGCATCCGAATATAAAACAGTAAACTTTAAAATGACGAAATCTAAACGGAGAGTCGTACCGAAATTCCGAGGCCATAATCGGACTCCCATCGGCCATACGAACGCGCTGGTGTGATCGGAATTTTGATCGGAGTTACTGTTCATCGTGGGTTTACTGCTCACCGACGCTTCTCTTATCGTTTTGCGTGATTCCGGCCGCTGTTCGGCGAAATCGACTCCGCATACTCATAGTACTCTCCGAGGGCTTTGATTTGGTAGGTGGCTCAGGCCGTGAAACGAACCGACGAGCCGGGATCGGAAAACCCATGGGCGCGCCTCTTTCTCTCCAAAACTCGCCATTTCCGGCGTCTTTGTGTCGCCGCCGGACACCACTGGACACACGGTGGCCGGGCGCTTCGTTCTGCCAGGTCGCGCCGGCCGGAGATGGCCGGCAGGCCGCCGGCGCGACCAGCAAACCAGAAACGCAGAAATGGGCGGGGGGGGCGTGTGTGTGTTTTGGGTTGGGTTTGCCATTTTTGCAAATTTGAGAAACCTTAAGGCTTTATATACTAGGCTGGAAAATATCATTTTAGTCCCTGCGAATTTACTGATCAGCCCCTATTCTGGAACCTTCTGGAATATCGCAATTTCGGAGCCCTTCTGATGCGATTCTCGAAAAGTGTTCAACACGAAAGTTGTTCGTCTTGGAAAAACGAGTCCGATGGTTTAAAAATAAGCTCGATCGGAGTTTGTTTACAAATTCTGTGGCCAAAACTGTAAACTTTACGCGTTTTACGAAAATCACGTAACCGGCTTTTGATCCCACGCGTTTTCCGACGCGACGAAAATTCATAATCTATTATTCCAACTCATATAACATCGCTCGAACTCTTATTTTTCAATAATCTCATGATCCGAGACTAAAACATCGTTCCGGAAAACTTTTAGAGCAATCCTGAAAATCTGGGATGTTACATATATTTTTACAGCATCTTTGATCCATGTAGCGAGCTTTGGGCCAGTGACTCCCAAACCAGTTGGCTTTAGGGCACTAGGTGTTAAAACACCCTTACAGACTTAATAACTTGGATCTCAGATTTTTTTTTTTTACTCCATCACTTTTTGAGATGCTTCCTCCAATTAAACTAGAGAACTGAATATTACAAACTTTTCAATTTTAGCTCATGTCCGTATGTTACAATGCATGTTGATAATATCTGCTAACTGAGCATATGAAGATCCATTTGAGTCAGTTTTATGAGAATTTACAAATTAAATAATTTAAAATGAAATAAACAAAAACTAACTTGTTTCAAAAATGGTTTGAGATACGTCTCAGGAGTGGAAATTCCTTACACAGCTATCTCTTACCAATTTCACATTTTTAGTCAAAATAAAAACACAAAAAACACAAAATATTTTTGTAATTTTTGAAAATTTGGACTAAAAATAAAAACAACACACAAACTAAAAAAAAGTACTGATCAACTAATTCCATCCCCCAAACCTAAATGAGACATTGTCCCCAATGTCTTAAACAGTAGAAGAAGAGTTTAGAAGATAATACCTGGTTAGCTGAAATTCTACAGGAAATTAAAGGTTAAGATCCAGATTAATCTGACGCCTCTTACCACGATCGTCCTCAGACCAATTTATCTTTGAAAGGATAGGGTCAACTTGTGGTTCATAAACTAAGAGTTGGTCTATCAGATCCGGAGCAGTTCTGGCAGTATAGAGGAGTTCTTTCATAGGTTTTGACACGAACCCATTTCTCCGAGCATCATCAAGAAACACACAAAGAAAATCATAAAATCCTTCAACGTTGTACAGTCCAAGTGGTTTCTGATGTATGTTCAGGTTCGCCCAAGATAACACTATAAAAATTTCCTCCAATGTGCCCAAGCCACCTAGCAAAGCAATAAAAGCATCAGCACGGTTAATCATTTCTACCAATCATTCAGACATACCTGGCACGATCAGTTCCTCTCTGTTTGATGGTTCAACAAGATTTGCCTCTGCCAATGGTTTTGGGATGATTCACAAAACGTGACTGCCTCCTTCCTGTACGGCCTTTAAAAAGATCCCCATTAGTCCAAGATTGCATCCGCCATATACTAAGTGCATATTCCTTGCAGCTAAGACTCGACCCAATTCATGTGATTCTTTTACGTATTGTGGCTTAACACCAACACTAGTACCGCAAAACACACAGATGTTTTCAACTCGTCTTCTTGAAGTGTCTTCCATATTTTACTCTGGATGTCTTCAAAAGTGCAATGATGAGTTGAATTTATAACACCTGAAAAGGGTGAGTAAAATAATAGCACTAGTACCTGCCAAATGACAATTATTAATTAATAGTAAAATAAATCGTGATAGTCAAAAAGGTCTGGATCATGTCGGAGAAAATAAAAGAAAACAACAATACAAATTACAATTATTAGGAAAAGACAAAGAGATATAATATTTACAAGAAAAGTAGCGGCTTGATTGACGTCTATGCGTCAGGGACAAACTTCCCATCCAATTTTCTTATAAATTGGCAAACAGGTCTTTTTGAGTCAGATTCCCGAGAATTAATTGTTGTCTTTCTTTTTGAAATTGTGTATGTAATTTGTGAATGGCTATATGAACATATCCACTGGGATGCGTCTCAAGAGTCGAAGATATATTATCTACAGACTCCTTACTCAAGCCATCCCTAATGAATTTAATTTTATCTTCGCGATTATCAGACACCATTCTTAAAGAACGACAACGAGTATTGCAATTCCAGCGTGCAAATTTGTAACAAACACCCATTTGCTTAGCTCTACGTTTCTTTGCATAGGTGCTTCTTCCAAAACCAGACAGATGTGAAAAAGATTCAGAAGACTCACCTGTCAATCGGACCCGTACTTCAATTACCCAATGAATATCATTAGGAACACCATGGATCGATAGTAATCTCATCCGTTTTAAGCGAGCTTTGTAGACTTTCATCAGAGAGTTTTGAGGGAGAGAAGGAAATTGCTTGTGAAGTTGTGTGAGAACGTCTTCCATCCTGAAATGACTTAATCTGAAAAACTAAACACACAAAATTAAATCACACCAAATCACAATATATACACAAATTGCATGGGTTGCCTCCCTACTAGCGCTAAGTTTAAAGTCGTCAGCTAGACGTGACTTCTCGATCGTTAGGCTGGATCTGAAAGTGTGACACTTTCTTTTTGTCGCTCAAATGATTCTCCCCAGTAGTGCTTAACACGCTTGTTTTTAACCTTGAAAGTTTTGTTGGAGTCAGGATCATGTATCTCAACGGCTCTATCTGGTAAAACTTTGGTGATCACAAATGGACCTGACCACCGTGATTTTGGCTTCCATGGGAATAATTTCACCCTTGATTTGTTTAATAGTACCTTCTGCCCTGGTTCCAGTTGTATACGCATTAACTTCTCATCATGTCTCTTCTTGGCCTTTTCTTTGTACAATTTGGCATCCTCAAAAGGCTGATTGTGAAATTCCTCCAATTCATTGAGCTGGTGGAACTTTTTCTCTTCTGTTGCTTGTAGTGCAAGAATTGGTTTTTTCAGTGCAAAAGATGTTTTATCTTCAGGCTCCACAGGCAATTGACATGTTTTAAGTTTGTCAGTAGAACTTTGCATTGCATTGGAGTTCTGAATGGTACTGTGTATCACATCAAGTCTGAAACATTCCTCATTCTTTTCATCATCTGGGAAATTCATGGCCTTGAAAACAATGAATGTTACCTCTTGGTCCTGTACCCTCATGGTTAATTCTCCTTTTTGTACATCAATAATGGTTCGACCTGTAGCCAAGAATGGTCTCCCAAGGATGATTGACACGTCTGCTGGGAAAATAAATTTGTCAACCTTGACCAGCACATCATCAACTACACCTCTTGGAAATACGAGCGTTCTATCAGCAAGTTGTAGAGAGACTGAAGTGGGCATTGTTTCTCCAATCTGCAGTTTCCTGAAAATGGAAAAAGGAATCAAGTTAACACTTGCACCTAAATCACATAAAGCCTTACCAAAGTTATGTTCTCCTATGATGCAAGGAATGGTGAAACTGCCAGGATCTTTCAACTTTGGGGGAAGCTTCCTCTAAATGATGGTGCTGCATTCTTCTGTCAATGCTATTGTCTCGTAATCTCCCAATCTTCTTTTTCGTGAAAGAATGTCTTTCATGAATTTTACATAGCTGGGCATTTGTTCCAAGGCTTCTGCAAATGGAATGTTGATGTGCAGCTTTTTGAACACCTCCAGGAAACGAGCAAACTGCTTGTCCAGTTTGTTTTTCTGAAGAAGATGAGGAAAATGTGGAGGTGGAGTGTTCTGTTCTTTTTCCTTTGCTTCTTTTTCCTCCATCTGTTGCTTTGTTTCTTTTGGAACTTCCTCAGCAGTTGTTTTGGCTCCAACATTTTTGTTGATTTCAGTACCACTTTTTAACATGATGGCATGATATTGCTCATTCCCTCGGTTCTTTGGATTGGGTTTTGTGTTGCCGAGAAGATTACCTGGCGGTCTGTAACTTTGAGCATTGGCCAGTTGTCCGATTTGATTCTCCAGTGATTTGATGGAAGCAGATTGGCTCTGAAAGATAGCATCATATACTGCTTGTTGCTTTTGGAACATCTTTGCAATCCATTCTTTCATTTCTGGTTCTTTTTCATGTTCTTGGCCTTTGTTTTATTGTTGAAATCCTTGTGGTGAATAATTCTGCTGTTGGAATCCAGGTGGTGGATTGTTCTTTTGTCCTGAATTGTTGCTCCATTAAAAATTGGGATGATTCCTCCACCCTGGGTTGTAGGTGTTGGAATATGGATTGTTCCCATGTCTGTTGAAATTGTTGACATAATTCACCGTCTCTTCAAGTTGGTTTGGTTCTGGTGCTCCTTCATTTGGTGAACTTGTGGATCCAGTGCTGAGAGTCTCCATGAATTTGCATATCTGATCCAGCTTGGCATTGACTGCTGTATTGGCTCCACTTTCATAAATTCATGCAATTCTTTGGATCATGCTCTTTTCTGTTGGCCACAAGGAATTGTTGTTGGCCATTTCTTCGATTAGGTCTCAGGCTTGATCTTCTCCTTTTGCCATTAAAGCTCCTCCAGTAGTAGCATCGACTGTAGTTCTCATCAGTCCAGAAAGTCCATTATTGAAGGTTTGGACTTGAAGCCATTTTGGAATCTCATGGTGAGGACATTTCCGGAGAAAATCTTTGTACCTTTCCCAAGCTTCGTAGAGAGTTTCTGAGTCTGTTGCACAAAGGATGTGATGTCATTCCTCAGCTTTCCAGTTATGGCTGGTGGAAAGTACTTTGCAAGAAATTTGGTGGCTAAGGTGTTCCAAGTTGTGATGGAACCTGCTGGTAGTGAATGTAGCCAAGCTTTAGCTTTGTCTTTCAAGGAGTATGGGAAAATACGCAGTCTCATTGCTTCTTCAGCTTCTCGGTTGTAATTGAAAGTGCCACAAACTTCCAGGAAGTTGCTGATGTGGGCATTAGGATTTTCAGTTGCATTCCCCCCAAACTGAACTGACTGCTGAATAATCTGAATGCATGTTTTGATGTCACCTACATTTGCTGGTAAGGGAGGAAGTACAATACATGAAATGAGTCTGTCAACCACCGGAATGGTTCTGTCTCGAATGGGAATTGGTGGTGCAACCTTCAAAGGTTCAGGTTCCATGATGATTAAAGCTTCTTGGCCTTCTCGCATTTCCCTTCTCAACTGTCTGATGGTTTTTTCAATTTCTAGGTCAAGTGGTCGGAGTTCAAAGCTTCTGGTTCGTCTCATGAAGGATCTGAGAACCTGAAACACAAGAAACAAAAACAATAAGTAAAAAGAAATTAGATACAAGTAAATGTATCTTACCTCTAAACTAATAGTGAAAGATAAATAAGTCTCTGGCAACGGCGCCAAAAACTTGACCGGCGTAAACACACATGTATAACGCAAGCGTACGTATCGTTCAAGTAGTATAAAAAGTATTGATCCCACGAGGACTTAATACCTAATCTATTAATTTTATGAGGTCAAATGATTACTAGTATCTAACAGGTTGATTGATTGATTTGAAATGGTGATGATTCTAAATTTAAAAACAAGTAAATAAAATTGCACAAAAGTAGGTTTAAGAAAAATCAATATTAAAAACTATCTAGGGTTGTGAATCTTTCTAATATCTTTTAAAAGATGAAGTGGTTATTTCATGGTTGTGTAATAAATCGGTTTACTAACCTGGAACACTAAATTATGCAAAAGCCTCTGTCGATGGTCAAACGCAAATACCCAATTTAATCCAATTGAACCATATGTCTATGTCAACCAAATTATCTGGATTCATTAAGTTTAAGTTCCAATTATGGCTACCCCCGCCCGACAGGTATATGTATATCTTGTAAGGAAATCTATTAAAGGGTTATATATCCTCAAGGAAGATCGTGGGCTATTAAGTCTAAGGATCAAACCTAAAATTCATTTTTTCAAGTTTATTTTAGATTTACCACATCAATCTTATTGGTGATCAGACAACAAGAAGCATTAAGCTTAAGACTTAATAAGTAAACCTTTAAATTACCCAACTATAAAATAACCCCTTATAAACCGGTGATATTAGAATTCATCACAACCCCAGATAACTAACTTAGTTACGACACATAACTAGGGCTAGTAAAAACTTAAATAAAATAAAAGACATAAAGTAAATTGCTGAAAAGTAAATGACAAAAAGTAAATGTGAAATTAAATACCGAAAATTAAATGCTGAAAAGTAAATGCTGAAAGTAAATTACTGAAAAGTAAATGCTGAAAGTAAATTGCTGAAAGTAAATTGCTGAAAAGTAAATGCTGAAAGTAAATTGCTGAAAGTAAATTGCTGAAAAGTAAATGCTGAAAGTAAATTGCTGAAAAGTAAATAAAGTAAAAGTACAATAAAAGAAAATGTTGAGGTAAAAGGATCCACTTTTATTACTTCTATTTTAGATATCTCCCTTAATATAATATATTAACTTTGCATGATAATTACCAACCAGCCATATAGGCGCTATCCAGATTAAGTCAAATTAATAATTAATTACCAACCGACCAATCAGGCGGTATCCAGTTTAGTCAGGTTAAAACCAATTTAAAAAATTACCAACCGACCAATATGACGGTATCCTCGTTAAGTCAGGTTTTAACTTGTTTATATATTATAATTAAGGGAGATTAATCTAAATATTAGTAATAAAAGTTTTACCTTTTACCCCAGCAAATGGGAGTTATCTCCTCATTACTGAAAAGTAAAAACTGAAAATTAAAGAAAGAAAAGTATTGTGCGTAAAAGTAAATTGCGGAAAGTAAAAACTGAAAAGTAAAGAAAAGAAAGTGTGAAAGCAGAACTTAATTACTGAAAGCTGTAAATAAACAAACAAGATACAATCTTCTTAGTATTCTTAAGGAATTCCTTAGAAGAAAGTATGAATTTACAAATGAAATGGCTTGGTATTTATAGGAAAAATTTTACCTCCATCAAATCATCCACCAAATCCATTATTATTGCTCCACAAATTGCTCCACCAAATCCATTATTAATTGCTCCACTAATTGCTTATCATGTTTGGTGGTTCATGAATTTCGAGCATGAAATCTTCAGAATTAGAAATTATTTTATCTTTAAAAGTTGTAGATCTTTGCGTATTCTTTAATCTGTGACTTGAATCAACTCAATCTGATATCGGAGTAAAACGTTATGCCCAAAATACGACAGATGCGTAAAATTATGCCCAAAGTTGTAGATCTTATCTTTAAAAGTTGTAGATCTTTGCGTATTCTTTAATCTGTGACTTGAATCAACTCAATCCGATATCGGAGTAAAAAGTTATGCCCAAAATACGAAAGATGCGCAAAATTGGAATTTCCAAAACTGCACTTCGTTAAAACGCCCTTTCAAGTTTCCAATCTCCAAAATTAATATGTCAAGTCCAATTTTTGCTCTTATTTGACCCACATTACGTCCTAAATGATTTCACTATGTCCCAATATTATTTTATCTGCAAAATAAACTAAAACACATCAAAACGTTCATCAAACCCGAGAAACTAAACAAAATATTAAGTAAAAGGGGCGGTAAATATTGATATATTTTCCGCTCATCACACCCTCAAACCTAACATTTTGCTAGTCCTCGAGCAAAACAACAAAAATAAAATACAAGAAACAATTAAAATTAAACTAAGCCACTTTCGTAGGTATCACAGTTGCATTTAGCATATGCAACAAGCCTTTAAACCCCCTAGGTGTCCCTAGTGGACGAGTTATAGTCTCGTGAGGGCTTACAGCAACGATACCCACAAACATTTTACAAAAGTAAAAAGATAATAAAACTAATGCACACAAAAGTAAAAAGACAAAAGAAAAGAGAATAAAGAAGTTAGTGACTAATCAGGTGAAACTTCTACTCCAAGTTACTAGTTGTTTTCTTTCTTTTTAAATTACTGAATAAGTAAATTCTCCGATTATATTTACCATTCTCCATATGCACAGCCGAAAAAATATTAATCAACTCATTTTTGTCCACAACAGTCACAAGTGCAGTTGATAAGAGAGTAATATTTTTGTCCTAAAGTTTTATCAGAATTCACACCTTTTTGCAGCAATGGAATAATTTTTCTGATTTTTCTGATTTTTTTTTTTGATTTTAGATTTTTTTTATTTATATACAATATCTTCCATCTCTGTAGCGAGTGTTGGGTCGGTGACTCCCAAACCAGTTGGCTTTAGGGCACCAGGTGTTAAGACACCCCTACGGACTTAATTACTCAGACTTCAGATATATATATATATATATTTGCAGCATCTTTGATACATGTAGCGAGCTTTGGGCCAGTGACTCCCAAACCAGTTGGCTTTAGGGCACTAGGTGTTAAAACACCCTTACAGTCTTAATAACTCGGATCTCAGATGTTTTTTTTTTTACTCCATCACTTTTTGAGATGCTTCCTCCAATTAAACTAGAGAACTGAATATTACAAACTATTCAATTTTAGCTCATGTCCGTATGTTACAATGCATGTTGATAATATCTGCTAACTGAGCATATGAAGATCCATTTGAGTCAGTTTTATGGAGAATTTACAAAATAAATAATTCAAAATGAAATAAAAAAAAAATAACTTGTTTCAAAAATGGTTTGAGATACGTCTCAGGAGTGAAATTCCTTACACAGCTATCTCTTACCAATTTCACCTTTTTAGTCAAAATAAAAACACAAAAAACACAAAATATTTTTGTAATTTTTGAAGAAATTTCAATTTTTTTTTTGTATTTTTGAAAAATTTTGGACTAAAAATAAAAACAACACACAAACTAAAAAACAAGGTACTGATCAACTAATTCCCTCCCCCAAACCTAAATGAGACATTGTCCTCAATGTCTTAAACAGTAGAAGAAGAGTTTAGAAGATAATACCTAGTTAGCTGAAATTCTACAGGAAATTAAAGGTTAAGATCAAGATTAATCCGACGCCTCTTACCACGATCGTCCTCGGACCAATTTATCTTTGAAAGGATAGGGTCAACTTGTGGTTCATAGACTAAGAGTTGGTCTATCAGATCCAGAGCAGTTCTGGCAGTATAGAGGAGTTCTTTCATAGGTTTTGACACGAACCCATTTCACCGAGCATCATCAAGAAACACACAAAGAAAATCATAAAATCCTTCAACGTTGTACAGTCCAAGCGGTTTCTAGTGTATGTTCAGGTTCGCCCAAGATAACACTATAAAAATTTCCTCCAATGTGCCCAAGCCACCTAGCAAAGCAATAAAAGCATCAGCACGGTTAATCATTTCTACCAATCGTTCAGACATACCTGGCACGATCAGTTCCTCTCCGTTTGTTGGTTCAATAAGATTTGCGTTTGCCAAGGGTTTTGGGATGATTCCCAAAACGTGACTGCCTCCTTCCTGTACGGCTTTGAAACGATCCCCATTAGTCCAAGATATCCGATGTGAATCGACTAAACAATATAATTTTTATTTTATTTAATGTCATATTAAAGAACAAAGATAAAAGTAAGGAGAGAAATTGAATATACTATTAGCAAAAGATGCTGGTAATGCATAAAGATAGACTGTTGAGAATGGTGATGATAGAGAAATAGAATCCGGCTTCGTGCTTACTTAGAAAATTGAAGAAGCATCCATGGCTGAAGAAATAAAACAATCTTGAATAAATGTTAGGAATGTTGAGTTGATAGAACTAGATGAAGATGATTTTAATTTCAATGAAGAAATGGAGGATAATGATATTAGGTTTGAGCCTAATGAAAAGAGCGTACTTCAAAGATGTGAAAAGAAGAATTATAAACTTAGGAGGATGAGAAGAATTAGAAAATTTCAAGTTTCTTTTATTATTATTTTTTGGAATTGTATTTGTGTTTTAATTATGGACTTAGTTTTTTTAATTTTTAATTTTTGATTTTATTACATTCTGGTTGAACTTGTATGATTTTGATGATTTATTTTATTAGAAAATATTATATTTTAACTCTATCTTAATGAATTTTCTAAGCTACTACTGTTCGATCCGTGCCTAACATATTTTAAAACACTGGTCCCTATTATTAGTAAATCCATTATATTTATCTATGACTAACTTTGACTTCGGAAAAAGATTCTAATATTCCCAAAAAATACAAAAAAAAATTAAATTTAAAAAAAAAGTTAACACTTAATGAATAAATTTTGTATTTCAAAATGATTTAGTTACATATGAAATCTGTAAATAGATAATCTTTTTTCATATTCCATATATACATAAAAAAAATTTAAATATGCAAGTAGTTATTATATATATATATATATAGGCATTGCTAACATACCCCTGGGTATCAAATACCCGGGGGTAGTCATCATAATAAAAAAAAACACTGGTTGCAACAATCGGATGCAACCAGTTATTCAAAAAAAAATTAAAAAAATTATTTTTATCAAAAAAATTATAAAATAATGATAAAAATAAAATAATATAAAAAATTTATTACAAGTTTTTGCTAAAAATTTCAAGTCTAATGGTTGTAGGTTGCATTTTCATTGTTAAAGGTTTCATATTAGAAATATTGCATATTTATTGATGAAAGTTGCAAGTCTAATAGTAGAAGTTGCATATTCAATTGTCATAATTACATGTGCGATTTTCGAGGCAGATGCAATTGTATGTTAATGCTAAAATTTCAAGTCCAATGGTTTCATGTTGCATGTTCATTGTTACAGGTTTCATATTAGAAATATTGCATATTTATTGGTAAAAGTTGCAAGTCTAATGGTAAAAATTGCATATTCAATGGCCATAGTTACATGTGCGATTTTCGAGGCAGATACAATTGCATGTTATTGCTAAAATTTCAAGTCCAATGGTTTCATGTTGCATGTTTATTGTCAAAGGTTTCATATTAGAAATATTGCATATTTATTGGTGAAAGTTGCATATTCAATGGTCATAGTTACATGTGCGATTTTCGAGGCAGATCCAATTGCATGTTATTGCTAAAATTTCAAGTCCAATGGTTTCATGTTGCATGTTCATTGTTAAAGGTTTCATATTAGAAATATTGCATATTTATTGGTAAAAGTTGCAAGTCTAATGGTAGAAGTTGCATATTCAATGGTCATAGTTACATGGGTGATTTTCGAGGCAGATGCAATTGCATGTTATTGCTAAAATTTCAAGTCCAATGGTTTCATGTTGCATGTTCATTGTTAAAGGTTCCATATTAGAAATATTGCATATTTATTGGTGAAGGGTGCAAGTCTAATGGTAGAAGTTGCATATTCAATTGTCATAGTTACAAGTGCGGTTTTCGAGGCATATGCAATTGCATGTTATTGCTAAAATTTCAAGTCCAATGGTTTCATGTTGCATTTTTATTGTTAAAGGTTTCGTATTATAAATATTGCATATTTATTGGTGAAAGGTACAAGTCTAATGGTATAATTTGCATATTCAATGGTTATAGTTACATGTTCGGTTTTCGAGACAGATACAATTGCATGTTATTGCTAAAATTTCAAGTCCAATTGTTTGATGTTGCATGTTCATTGTTAAAGGTTTCATATTAGAAATATTGCATATTTATTGGTGAAAGTTGCAAGTCTAATGGTAAAAGTTGCATATTCAATGGTCATAGTTACATGTGCGATTTTCGAGGTAGATGCAATTGCATGTTATTGCTAAAATTTCAAGTCCAATGGTTTCATGTTGCATGTTCATTGTTAAAGGTTTCATATTAGAAATATTGCATATTTATTGGTAAAAGTTGCAAGTCTAATGGTAGAAGTTGCATATTCAATGGTCATAGTTACATGGGTGATTTTCGAGGCAGATGCAATTGCATGTTATTGCTAAAATTTCAAGTCCAATGGTTTCATGTTGCATGTTCATTGTTAAAGGTTTCATATTAGAAATATTGCATATTTATTGGTGAAGGGTGGAAGTCTAATGGTAGAAGTTGCATATTCAATGGTCATAGTTACAAGTGCGGCTTTCGAGGCATATGCAATTACATGTTATTGCTAAAATTTCAAGTCCAATGGTTTCATGTTGCATTTTTATTATTAAAGGTTTCGTATTATAAATATTGCATATTTATTGGTGAAAGGTACAAGTCTAATGGTATAATTTGCATATTCAATGGTTATAGTTATATGTTCGGTTTTCGAGACAGATGCAATTGCATGTTATTGCTAAAATTTCAAGTCCAATGGTTTCATGTTGCATGTTCATTGTTAAAGGTTTCATATTAGAAATATTGCATATTTATTGGTAAAAGTTGCAAGTCTAATGGTAGAAGTTGCATATTCAATGGCCATAGTTACATGTGCGGTTTTCGAGGCAGATGCAATTGCATGTTATTGCTAAAATTGCAAGTCCAATGGTTTCATGTTGCATGTTCATTGTTAAAAGTTTCATATTAGAAATATTACATATTTATTGGTAAAAGTTACAAGTCTAATGGTGTAAGTTGCATATTCAATGGCCATAGTTACATGTGCGGTTTTCGAGGAAGTAACAATTGCATGTTATTGCTAAAATTTCAAGTCCAATGGTTTCATGTTGCATGTTTATTGTTAAAGGTTTCATATTAGAAATATTGCATATTTATTGGTAAATGTTGCAAGTCTAATGGTAGAAGTTGAATATTCAATGGCCATAGTTACATGTGTTGTTTTCGAGGCAGATGCAGTTGCATGTTATTGCTAAAATTTCAAGTTCAATGGTTTCATGTTGCATGTTTATTGTTAAAGGTTTCATATTATAAATATTAATATTTATTGGTGAAAGTTGCAAGTCTAATAGTAGAAGTTGGATTTGTTTTCTAGGCATATGCAAGTGCATGTTATTGCTAAAATTTCAAGTCCAATGGTTTCATGTTGCATGTTTATTGTTAATGGTTGTATAATGAATGGTGTTTGTTGCATGTTTCATGGTCATTATTTAATTTTTGTACTTGAAGCATAAAAATTTATTGTATATTTTATGGTTGAAAGTTGCATCTTAATGGTGAAATTGCATATCAATGAAGTGAAGTTGCATGTATTGGTCATATCTAACAATTACTTTTTATTCAATATCATGTTTAATGCTTCGATTTCGACCTTGATTTCATGTTTAATGGTTATAAGTGAATACAAAAAGATGAAACATCACAATTGAATGAGCACAAGTTAATAATGTTGATATTTACTTATAATTTTCATTAGATACATATGTTAATGAGCATGTACATGAGTTGTATACTTATTGTTTCCGTTTATAATTTTTATTGACTACGGTAGTTAATGAGCATGAAGAGAGATTTCTTAATGTTGATATTTACTTACAATTAGGTACGTCAACGGTTGGATATCCGATCATTTTCGACGAAATCAAAATTAAATACAATATCTCAAACCGAAAAAATTTAATAGATGGTATCCATATCCGAAACCGATTGAAAAATTCAGATATCCGCAACCAATGCACAAATTATTAATCTTGATATCTACATATAATTTTCGTTAATTATATATGGTAATGAGCATGTATATGGGTTTAAAAAATGGATTCGTTTAATAAATTGGTCAATTCGATTCGTTTCGTTTATTAAACGAATCGAATAAGAATTTATTAAAACCATGGATTCGTTTATTCCTTTTTGATTCATTTTATTATTTTATTGTACTAGTTATTGTTATTTTTCAATTAAGATGCGAGAAATTATGGCTATTTACAAGAGAAAAAATAATATTTTCGATATTTGGTGAGATATTTTTAATAAATATATTAATTACATATTTTATATGTATATATAATATATTTATGAAGAATTAATGTAAATCAACTATGATAAATTATGATATTATGATATTAAATAATATCATGAATAAACAAATATTCGTATTCGATTCGATATTAAATTAATTAATTTTATACTTATTTATTTATGTAAATATTAAATTTGATTATAATTAATAGTATTTCGGATATTCACTAAAGTTAATGAGCATGAAGGTGAATTTTTTAAAATGTTTTTTATAATTAATATTTATTTAATATGAAAGCTAATTACTATGAAAATGAGTTTTTATTAATTACATAAGATGAGCATTTTTTAAATTATATTTGTTGCCTTGTACTTTTTTAATTTACTTAATATAATTATCATTTACTCATAGATTATGTAATGGGCTTAAGATGGGCTTGTGAAATTGCATGCCAAAGTCAAAAATAAAAAATGGGCCAAACCATTTTCAAGTATCAAGCATGTTCCTCCTCTTATACTTAAAATACTTCATAAATGGAAATTAAAATTTGGAATATTAATTTGAAGTTGACGTGCTTGGATGTGATGCATGAGGGAGTTATTCTTCACCAACCACCCCAAGCAAGCAAATTCATTCTACCTTTCAGGGACCTACGTCCAGCTTGTTGAGTTTTTCTGGTTTCACCAATTTCTTCAGTGTTCGGTGGTTCTGGTTTCATCAGCAAGCAAATTCTATCATCTTCTGTCAACAGCGTGTTCGGTGGTTTTGGTTTCATCAGTAAGTAAATTCCATCATCAGCTTTCATCAACTTGTTCAGTGTTTCTGGTTTCATCAGCAAACAAATTCCATCACTAGCTTGCATCATCTTGTTGGGTGGTTGATTAAACTTAGAAATTTATTAAAGCTTTTTTTATTTAGTCAGATTATTTACTTGGTATATTTATTTTTTACTTCAGCTGTAATGATGACTGCAACATCAGCTACTGGAAGTATTTCAGCTTGGGGGTTCGACCTCAATGAAGAAGATTCCAGCCAATATTTCGGGGATATATCAGCCACTCCAACTAATGCTACAAACATTAGTAAGCTTCAACCTTCAAACAACACATATAGAGATGACTTCACTGGATCAATAAGTGTTGGTTCAGAATTTGATTCAGTTGAAGATGCTGAGGCATGGTATAAAAATATTCTAAGTCTGTTGGATTCTCCACTAGGAAAGATGAGATTCGTAGAGATAATAAAAGTGGCAAAATAGTATTTCACTGGATCAATAAGTGTTGGTTCAGAATTTGATTCAGTTGAAGATGCCGAGGCATGGTATAAAAAATATTCTAAGTCTGTTGGATTCTCCACTAGGAAAGATGAGATTCGTAGAGATAATAAGAGTGGCAAAATAGTATTTCACTGGATCAATAAGTGTTGGTTCAGAATTTGATTCAGTTGAAGATGCCGAGGCATGGTATAAAAAATATTCTAAGTCTGTTGGATTCTCCACTATGAAAGATGATATTCGAAGAGATAATAAAAGTAGTAAAATAATATTTCATTCTTGGGTTTGCTCTTGCCAGGGTTATAGGTCAAAACAATATTTGGAGTGAACTAATCGAGTGAGAGAACCCAAGGGCATTACTCGTTACGGTTGTCCAGTGGAACTCCGTATCAAATTTAATCATTCAAAAGAGAAATACGTGGTTATAAAATTTATTGATGACCACAGTCACATGTTGGTAACCCCATATGAGACATAATTTCTTCGTTCCCACAGACATGTCAGTAATGCTGATTTTGCACATGCTCAGGCATTGCAACATGTAGGGGTTAAAGTCTGTCAATTCATGGATTTTAAATCTGACCAGGTGGGAGGTTTTCATAATGTTGGGTTCGTGGGTAAAGATATTCAGAATAAACTCGATGCTAGTCGACGTGCAGATTTGTCAGTGACTGATTCTGAAGCCGCAATTGTTTATTTGTCTGTAAAGGCTGATTCTGATCTTGGTGTGTATTTCAAATATACGTTGAATGAGGATAATCTACTACATAACTTGTTCTGGACTGACACTGTTGCACGACATGATTACGAATGTTTTGGTGATGTTTTTGCATTTGATACGACATATAAGAAAAATACATACAACCTACCTTTAGTTGTGTTCGTTGGGGTTAATCACCATCGAAGAACAAGTATTTTCGATTTTGCTTTACTCAGTGATGAAACAGTTGAGTCATATATTTGGCTGCTACAGATATTTTTTACTGCAATGCATAATAAACAACCTAAGTCAGTCATAATTGATGGTGACAAGGCAATGTCAAAGGCAATTAAAACAGTTTTGGGAGGCTGTTCACATCGTTTGTGCTGTTGGAATCTTCAAAGAAATGCTCAAGCAAATATCAAGAAAGAAGAATTCACCAAAAAAATTTAGCTCATTCATGTTGAATCCGTTATCCATAGATGAATTTGAAAGACAATGAGCTGATTTAGTTTCTGAGTTGGGGTCGGAGAAAATTGCATGGGTTCAAAAGATGTACCAGAAGCGTGCAAAATGGGTTGAGGCTTATCTGAAATGTATTTTTTTGTGGAATGTGATCGACGCAAAGGTGTGAGAGTTTAAATTCATACTTGTCTCGTTTCCTTCAAGTGAAGTTGAAATTGTATGATTTTATTCGACAAATATATTGTGCATTGTACTGCATACGGCATAAAGAAACAAAAGACAAGTTTGATTCAACCCATAATAGTCCAGTATTAACGACACATCTGCATAGCATCGAAAAATATTCATCTGAGGTTTATACAAAGAATGTATTTCAATGGGTTCGGGAAGAGATAGCTTGTGAGGCAGCGTTAATTATGATCAATTGTGACAAGTCCATTTTTTCGAAAATCTATACAATTACTAAGTTTCAGCAGCCGCGACTTAGATGGACAATTGTTTTTTATGTTGAAAGAGTGCACATGGCGTGTTCGTGTAAGATGCTAGAGTCTTCAGGTATTATATGTTCTCATATTTTTCATGTTAGAAATTGGAGCAAATGGTTCGTATACCACCTACGTTGATTTGCCAGCGGTGGACCAAATCCACGAAGAAGTCTGTCAATTATAATGTGGATATTGCACCTCCTCACATGGACAAGCACCTTATGGAGGTTGCCAAATTTGGTTCATTGGCAACAACATGTAATAATTTGTGTTTTATAGCATCAAAAAATGAGCATGCTTACACAGAAGCTTTATCTGAGATTCAACGACTGATAAGCAAATTTGAGGAAGTTATTGCGATTGAAGAATATTGAATACTTGGTAATGTTATGAGTTGTGATACGAGCATAAAAGTCAAAAACCCTGTTATTATTAATACAAAATGATGTGCTGAAAGGACAAAGAATGACGTAGTCAAAAATAGAAAATGTAGCCAATGTCAACAAACAGGGCACACCAAAAGGAATTGTTCTATAAAAACTGTTACTACTAATGATGAAGGTGGAAGTAGTTGTTAGTGTTCCTAGAACATGCCACGGGATCTCTAAGCGTGATTCGTGTGTGAATAAAATCAAAAATAAGTTGCAGAGGACTTACATTGATCGGTTGAGTTCAAAACCTTTTCTTGGATGATGGAAGCTCCAAGCCCTCTTAGTTGTTCCAAACTCATGGGTGAGTCTCCCTATCACCTTCCTTTGACTCCTTAAAGTGCTATCTTACAAGAATTTTGCAACAAAACTCCATTAGAGAGAAATGAAGCTCACGGTTTTGCTAAGGAATAAGAGAGAATATGCTTTGAATAGTAACAAGCTTACACTTCCAAAGTTTGACTTGGCTTTATATATTAGGTTGGGTGTAGGATTTGGTTTGAGTGTAGAAAAAGCAATCCCAGCTTTTACTCAACCAATTACCAAATTCCATCAGGTGTCAAACACATTGATGTAAGTTGGTGGGCCCCACTTCAAATTCCAAATTTAAGTCGGACAATCCAACACGCAACTTCGCTCGGGCCTGAGTTTGTTTAAATCCGAATTAAACGAATTTACCGTTGCGACTTAATTAAATCCAATTTAATTAAATAATAATGCCTAGCAAAATTATTACAAAAGTCGCTTGCGAATTAATTCTAAATTAATTCGTTCGCCCGAATTAAAATCCAATTTTAATTCCGCTTTGAAATCTAATTTAATTTATTATATCCAATATATTATTTTAGCCCAATTAAATAAATTAAATAGAAAAATTCAATTTAACTATTAAATTTATTTTTACCGATTAATTCCAAATTAATCGTGTTCTATCTCTTCTAGTCGAATTAATCCCAGATTAATTCTTGCCGTAATTAATCCTAGATTAATTTTCTCTCTCTCATAATTAATCCCAGATTAATTCTGTTCGAGTCAAATGTCATCGGTGAATCTTTGGGAGGCGACCCAAGAGATCCCTGGATATCTTGGCAATAAATACGATCATCGGACTATCCGAATACGTGCGTACCCGGTACCAAGTTCTTATCGATTTAGAAGACATGGTTGGCTTCTAGCAAAGCACCGTGCCTACCCAATTCTCCATAAATATTCTTTTAAGGAATACAAGATCTTTGACAGGCATAATATACATAGTATTGCGTATTATAATCTAGTATCTGATATCACATGCTAGGCATGGGGCTGGAGTTATGTCTGCCCCGTACGAAACATATATCGGATCACTAGCAACTAGTCTCTTTATGATCGGAAAGTCATGACCTATTCATACTTTCCCGATGGCTATAGTACTATAGAGTACTAGTTCTGTATCCATGCGTGATCATCATCTCCATATGACTGAAGTGATACTTCTATCTTGACATCACACCCAATACACTACGATTCTCAGTAAACCCAGAAGAGGCGTACATAGAACTTGTTAAAGCCCCGGATGACCAAAACCAAAGTATATTGATTGTCGCAAGTATTAGCGATGCAAGTCTTAGGTTCAGACCAAATACATCTACCCTGATTCGGATTCCCATAGACACATAGTCATACTACCAATGAGACTCCGAGGGGTCTATCCAGAGCGAAGTTGTTTCCGTACCATCAGTAAACAGAACCTCCTATCACACTTGCATGAGTATCCAATACCCAAATATATAAGAACTATGTCGTTAGCTTCCATAACGCGCACAAGTGTAATACTAGCCTATTCTGCATTATCGATGTCCAGTCTCGATAATACCACGACTAGGGATATTTAATGATTAAACCTAAGTGGATTAATACTGTAGGAATTTATTATATTTTTTGTGTGTTAAAATTTATAGAGAGAGAAGGTTGAGAAATATATAATGAGATTGAAACCTCTATGTATATCCCTCTGCTTTATGTGTGTTTATATATGTTTGCTGACATTGAAACCTTCATTTCCTCTTAATCACTTGACTATATAGATGATGTCTTTAATGTAGCCGCTGGCACTCGTTAGTTTGAGTGAATAAGGCAATTTCTTATGTGGTTTTCACAAGCATGGTTTGTGATGTTGATGTATTTGCTTCTATTTACTGTATTTTTAGTTTATTAAAATTCGTTTATACAAAAATTAATTAATACGTAAATTGATGTAGGTTTTGGAAATGATGGTCTAACGTCGTCTACGTATCCAACGCCATCGACCTCAGAAGCATTTGCAGGTAAAAATATTTTAATGAATTTGAGAAATTTTTATTACCAAACTAAATGAACATGGAAACATTTGCAGGTTTTGGTAGTGAAAGCAATATTTTTGGAACATCTTCACAGTCCTGTTACGAAAACTGTACATGGTGGCCATACTCCATATAGTCTTTTATTCAATATTTTGGATGACATGTAGAAGTGCTGTAATCAGTACGTAGCAAAATTGTGGATGTTGTTATGGCAGGTTTACAGACCTCAAACTAAAAATCATTGTAATCAAAATGTATCAATATTTTGGATGTAATGAAGATGTAATCAATATGAAACGTAATAATATGTAGTACTGCATACAACATAAAGAGAATGCATTAATAATTTTCAGTTAATGCATTCACTACAAAATGCAATCACTATATAATTTGAAGCTACATTAACAGTTTTTCAGTCTACAAAATGCATTAATTACATAATTTTCAGCTACATTTCACAGTTTTTCAGTGTACAAAATGCAATCACAACATAATTTACTATTTTAAGTAAATACATTCAAATGTATCAGGTACATTAGAGAGTTTTTAGGCTACATAAAATGCATTGACTATGCCCAGTAACAAAAATCTCAAGCCTTTCTCCGTAAACGACCTTTCTTTTTAGTGTTCTTTTCCATTCTAACTGACAATTTCGGAGGTTTCACTCGTGGTGTTTGCAGTGAAATTAGCTGTTGTTGTGTGTTATATTCTCCCATTGCTAACTGTAAGACCTCATCACGTTTGTCATTCAATGGAGAGTCAATAAGTTGCAATGCTATTGTCACTCTTGCTTCCTGGGAGTCATACTGGTCCAAATGATATAAAACAAGTTAAGGAAATTAGTCAGTATATCTACCACCCAAGAACCTCAACTCAATGTATTTATACCATCAAAAATAATGAAGTCAGTAAATAAAGGAATATATGGAACTGTGATGATCTACGAAGCAGTTGAATATGAGAAGAAAGTTGAAGATAATAGTCTTATCATACAAATCAACCACAACTAAGCATAAGCAGTAGCAAGAAATATATAATGTAAACTTGTAAGTATATCTACCACCCAAGAAACTCAACTCAATGTATTTATACCATCCAAAGTGACAAGTCCGTAAATATATTAATATATGGAACTAATTTATGTTCTACGAACCACTTGAATATGAAAAGACAGTTAACGTAATAGTCTCATCACGTACCAGATAAGTTGTGCTGGTGACGACTCCCGGAGTGTCCATTAATTTAATAACATAAATCCCACAATCATACATGTTGGGTTGGGTTGGAACTCATATACCACTGCATACTTGGAAAGTCAATAAGCTCCAAGGTTCTGTAAATGTATTCAATATATAACTGCGGTGGATAACATCTAGCGCTTGCAACTAAATGAGAAAATAATTTGATTATAATCAAAATATACCGCATAATAGATATAAAATCAAATGAAATAAATAATAAATTAAATAAAAGTGAGATGGAATTACAATAATATTCACTTGGTTTTGTTGTTTACGGGCTCGACGACCACTCCGCAAAGAATCATAAATCTCACAAAATTTTTCTTTAATCTTAATCAATAACATGTACTAATAGAAATCTTCGTCGTGGATTGGCACAAATATATATTGAAAAATAAACAAGATATAAGGTTGCAATTAAGAAATACTAACGTTAAAAATATAAATGAAGCATAGATATATATATATATATATATATATTGGACCTGTTGGCATCTTTGCAGATCACACATATAATGACCTTTCAATTGGGAAGCTCTATGAAACAAATCATATTGTGCATTTCATTCTAGTACCATTTGCTACATATTCATTTATGGACAAAAATATTATTACTTGGAATTAGATAAAAATAAAGCAATGAAATGAAAATAATATATTTAATGGTAGAAAGAAAATACTAACAGCAAAGGTTGTCATTAAAAACTAATTGATTGGTTCCATACTTCTTTTGAAAGACTCTTATATGGTGAGTTACTCAGCCTTCATGAAAATGACCTTAGCAATAGATCAGTTATTATTACAAAACTTAAACGTAAAAATCATAAAAATCAATAGACACAACCTCGCCTTGAACTGGTTCACCAAACAAAAGCGACAACAAGCTACCCCGAGTGATATATTCATGATTGGTCCGGACAATAATCTCACTGCAAGCAACCCGTAAAAGATTTAAAAAATTTCAATCGAATATACATATATTGAAAAGAATTTAGTCTATGGTGGTAAATGATTTGGTACCTTTTCTCAGCGAATTTATTAAAACCATATTGAATAATTTTCAAATGATCAGTATTGACTGCCTTGTTGACCAAAAAATGACCATCTTTAAATTTTGACATTGCGCCTGTTGAAACAAGATCATATGGTTTCCTCAATTCTTTGTAGGCATGTCATAACTGGATCGAATTCCTTCATTGCAAGTACAAAACTGTCTTGGTGGCCACTCTCCTTCCTCATGGGAACCTAATTAAAATTTAAAAATAATAATTAATTTTTTAATGATAACTTGAAGCATACCATAAAAGGAAATTATTAAACGAATAATACCGCATTGCTCCCAAAACCACCAAATTTTCTCCCATTGAACAAATTTTTTTATTTCCGTGGCGGTCCACTGCATGATAGGCCAACCATTCCTCGGTGAAGAGAGCTGGTAAGTAGAAGACGACATGTAGAAAATCTGCATAAAAAAATAAATGTCATAATGATAAACATGGACTGCATTTTGGTAGCACCAACATGAGAAAATTAAAGAGATCAAATGTTATTAATAACATACCATTAAAAATAAAACACATCCTCTAATTGAAGAAGTTTTGTTTTCATTGACCTTCTTCACTCCATTCCATAAAAACTGAAAACACCAGGTAGCCCAATTTTTAAATCTAATGGAGTGGACATCTTTCAATGCATACATGTAATATGGGTTGGTGTACGAGGCAAGAGTAGGACATAGAATAGTACTGATAGCAAATAAATAAAAAAGGATACAGAAATCATCATCTGCAGTGGTAATAGTGCTTAATCTCTCAATCACAATTGCTATTTGGATGCCTTTCTTAGTAGTACTATACTGGGCTCTTAAATCAGTTATGTCTTTGTCTTCCCCGTAAGTCTCAAACTTGGAACCCCCATCCTCAATACCCATAACTGCAGCAAGAGTATCAACACTCAGACTGTATTTTGTTCCATTAAGTGTTATTATCCCTCTCTCCACGTCACATTATTTAACCAACCATCTACATAACTCTTGTCGCACTCTCCCACATTTGAGACCCAAGAGGCTTCCAAACCCAATCTCTCTTACAGCTTCTTTTTGTTCAACAGTAAATGTGGAAACCATTTTCGAGAATTGAATGACACTACATCTTGATATTCCTCTATAGTTAGGGTCTTTATCTTCTACATTCTCCTCCACTGGATGCCTAATAATCCACGAGGCCACCTTTCATGGTTGACAGATTCCTGATTATACTTGTTCACAAAAGCTACTTTCTATTCCAAGCTCATTTTCTTCCAATTAGTTCATATGTGACCTTTTATCGATAACCAAATAATATAGTAAAGGTTTATAAATCAAACTATAAAGTTAAATAACAAAGATAAGTTAAATGGTAGATTGCATATCTCTTTGGTCAGTTTAACACCTTCTTCTTTTATCCACTTTGATTCACACTTGCTCGAGACAAGTAAAATTATTTTTATATGTACATCATCAAATAAACTTATTTCACTATTCAAATTATTTGGTTAACTAGTAACTTACTAATAATAGCACCATGCGTGCTTGCCCGGTCCATGGGGCTGATCATTCGTTTCAGTCCTCTTTCGTTTAGCCATTATGTTTACAACAAAGGAAAGATACAATGGACTAGAAATACATCAACAATGATAAGTAGGTTAATTTAAAGTTGGAAAAAAGCTTCACAACCACGTTAAATGCCAAGCTTCACAAACACGTATAATGCCAACAAACATTGCATTTGTACACAATAAAAACTATCAACATCCACTACATTTAAAAAAATTAGGTGAAAAAATTAAACATAACAAACTTAACGACTTACAAAAGTTCATTGTTTAACCCACAATTCAAAAGAAAACTGCTTATAAAACTATCAAGAAAAACTATCACAATGTAATGAGTTGAATTAGATGAAGATTGAAGAAAGTCACAAAAAGTCAGATAAATACAAAATCTAACTCAAAAACTAATGATTTCAACTTTCAACATGATGATGTATTCTATGTATATCAAAATCATCACCCATAGACATCAGCATATACAACTCACTATTAAAGGTAATAACATTAATGGTAGCCAAAACTTGATTTAAGATATTAACATAGATTTGAAAATACTAGTTTACTGCATGTTCTGGTTTCATTATTCAGATTTAAACAAGTTACAAGCAATGTTTAACCTACAATTCAAATGCAAACGGCTTACAAAACTATCAACAAAAACTATCACATTGTTTAACCTACAATTCAAATGCAAACGGCTTACAAAAGCTCATACTACATGTACATGCATGAAAAGTCATGAACGACATTCATTTGAATAGTTCACTTCCCAAAAAAATTAACAAACACAATCTTACAGTTCCTTAAACTCATTCAGAAAAGTCAAACATAAGCTTCTTAAGTAGCCATTTTTATTAGAATATTTCGATGATGAACATTAGCCATTTTTATTAGAATATTTCTCTATCAGATTCAGTCCTATAGTTGGGGCCCCTGAATAATCAGGCCACGACTTGAGTAGTTAGCAGTCTATAGCAGTTTTTTCTCCCATCCATGCCCCACATTCCCACTATGATTTGAGGAAACAATTTCAAGTCTATTTCTCTCTGTCACTTAGATAAATCTGTTTCAAAATTCTTCATCAATCTCTACAATAAAAGTATTTGGTCTATCCTAAAGGACTTGGATAACTGCTTGTACCTCATGGATGGTCAAACATCTTCTTTCAATTGTTAAGACCATGCCTTTAAAGGTGGCTTTAGGGATAGCCCACACAGACGGCCGGCTAGGGCCTAGGGCCCCCAAATTAGGGTCAAAATTAGATTCTACACGACAAAAGAAACTGTCAAGATTCTATTGATTAGGTACTTGATACTTCCATTACCTCATAAAACAAACATATATTTCTTATAAACACAGAAATGAAATACAACATCAAGTAAAAAACACAACTTGCATGCAAGATTCGAAACAAGAGAACAAACCCAAAATCACTAAAATCATAAAGGATGCAGTGTAATCAAGATTTACCGACCTCAAAAATCCAGCAACGTGCGACAGAGTTGACCAGCAACGGAGAAACAGAACCTATGAAACGGCGTCGGTGTTGGTGTAAGGCGATTTTAGGGCACAAATTTGGTTTGTTGTGAGAGAGAGAGAGATCGTGAGAGTGAGAGTGAAAGTGATGAGACAAACGACGGAGAACCAGAATCAGTTAAACGGCGTCGGCGTACGGTAATTTTAGGTCACAAATTTGGTTTGCTGTGTGTGGAACCCAGGGGTATGTCATACCCCTGGATACCTTAGACATCCTCATATGTGTGTGTATGTGTGTGTATATCAAGTTTAATATTTTTATTTAGATATTACTATTAAATTTGATATTT
The DNA here is from genome assembly GCA_019454045.1 of Zanthoxylum bungeanum. Classification (NCBI taxonomy): domain Eukaryota; kingdom Viridiplantae; phylum Streptophyta; class Magnoliopsida; order Sapindales; family Rutaceae; genus Zanthoxylum; species Zanthoxylum bungeanum. Next base: position 87,291 of record SKCR01041013.1, read on the forward strand.
TATTTTCATTAATTAGAAATAGTTAATCTTAACTATTAAAAATAAAAATAGTAATTATTAATTCAAAAGTATTTTTTGTTTACAAAATAAAACTACAATATTCCTTAATTAATAGTAAATTTTATGCTTTTACAATTAAATTATATATTTGTATTATTTATGTAATTTTTATTATTAAAAATATTTACTTAATTTGTTTATTAAGTTTAAGTGCTAGGTTTTTTATAATTGTATTTTTAAAAGATATTTTTGTAAGTCAAAATTAGTTAAAGGTCAAATCTAACTGAATATAGTTAAGTATTTTTTTTAATAAAAGTATTTTTACGTGTCGAGGAAAATCATTTCCCTCTGCAAATTATGCACTTATGCGAGTCAGCGAGTGTAGTGTAGTTGGTAAAATTCTTGATTTGAAAAAAAACCCATATATTAGTCTGCTAATAAAAGTATGCTGGAACACTTGAGTAACAAAAATTAAAATTATAAGTTCACTATTATGGTCCTCAATGTTTTATTTTTGAGTATAAATATGTTACTTTAACCATTGAATATGGAACTTAAACCATTAAAATTATAAATTTTACTAATAAACATGAAATTTTTGAAAATATGAAACTAATTTCTTGTTTATTGGTATAATTTGAATGTTTAATAGTTTAAGTTGTATGTTGAATGGTCAAATTAATATGTTTGTACTCAATGGTATTTGATACTTTTGATACCGCAGATAATTATAAACATAATTAGATATCTGCCCGCACTTTGCTGCGGTGTTTTGTTTGTTTTTGTTTTTTATTTTGTTAAAAGAGTGGTAAACATACATCTTTCAAACATGTTTATCTTATTTTAAATCCCGGATGTTTAAATTTCCTGCTTGGTAAATGCATCTGATCAGTAGGCTTGAGGATTTCTTTGTTATTTTTGGTTGCGAGTATGGACATTTGATTATCTACCATTAAAATGAGATATTTTTATTTAAAAAACAAAGAAACAAACTCACCCACTCAAGTGAGATGATCCTAATTCAATCACAAAATCCCAAAGAACCCAAATGAGATTTCAACCAACTAAACGAATCAATTAATAGAGAAATAAAATTAAAAATTAAAATAAAAATAAAAAGGTTGTTTGGATTTGTATTTGGGGAACCGAAACACATCACCATGGATGTACTTCCATCCAGTCTCTTACTGGTCAGCGACAGCTTCCTCATCCTTGCCATACATGTTAACAAATTAAACAAATATCGTAAACACCTGATGAAGAAAAAAGAATATCAGTAGAAATATGAATGAATGTCCATAGTCACATGATTCGAGAGAAAAAAAAACTCACTTCATGAAATCATTCTTTAGAACCCTCATGAGAATTGTTGCAAGAAACCCATGTTGTGATTCACTGATCACTATAGAATGTGTTTTGAGGAAAAACCGAATTCAATTCTATTACTTCAAGAATAGATTACAAGTATTACAAAACTTAAAAATGAAAAACCTCACACACTCTCTTTGTATACACACACTTTTTTGGGATTCATGGCTTTTTCTTTGTTTGTTAGCCATATTTTCAACTTAGCACCTAAAGTTAGCTTGGAGCTATCTTCATTAGTCTTCAAGGGTGGCCTGCAGTTGGTAACAATACCTTTCAATGGCAGCTGGACAATTGGAAGCTACTGGATTCATTACAATTCTCCCCCTCCAGCTGCGTCTGAAGCAATTATCATCTGACAGCTATCCCGGCTATGTCTCTGCACAACTCTAGCTTGTCCCGAGTAACCACCTTTGTTAACATGTCGGCTGGATTCTCGTATGTATGGATCTTCACTAGTCTCAGTAGTTGTTGATCCATCACCTCGCGTATCCAATGATAGCGAATATCAATGTGTTTCGTCCGGGAATGATACATTGAATTTTTGCTCAAGTCCATAGCACTCTGACTGTCGTAATGTATCTTGTATTCTGTATGCTTGATCCCTAACTCTTGGAGAAAACGCTTTAGCCACAACATTTCCTTTCCTGCCTCAGCTATAGCGATGTACTCAGCTTCTGTTGTGGATAATGCAATACACCTCTGCAATCTTGACTGCCATGACACAGCCCCCATGCGAAAGTATAGATGAATTCTGATGTAGATTTCCTACCATCAAGATTTCCCGCCATATCTGAATCTGTATAGCCTTCCAAGATCCGATCAACTCCCCCGTAACACAGATGAAACTTCGTTGTACCCTTGAGATACCTGAGAATCAATTTGACTGCCTCTCAGTGTTGTTTTCCAGGGTTAGAGAGAAAACGGCTCACTACACCCACTGCGTGTGCAATATCTGGCCTGGTACATACCATTGCATACATTAGGCTCCCAACAGCTGAAGAATATGGTATTGCTGATATTTCCTCTATCTCTTTCTTGGATGAAGGGCACGAACTCTTGCTCAGTTTGAAATGGTGCGCTAGCGGAACACTGACTGGTTTGGCTTTCTGTATATCAAACCTCTTGATTATTCGTTCAATATATCTCTCCTGTGAAAGCCAAAACTTCTTGTTCTGTCTGTCACGAACAATCTCCATTCCCAAAATCTATTGAGCTGGTCCTAAATCTTTCATGTCGAAAGACTTAGAGAGTTCATTCTTTAGCTGGCTGATATTCACTGCTTCTTGTCCAACAATCATCATGTCATCTACATACAGTAGAAGAGCAACAAAATTTTCATCTGGAAACCTTTGAATGTATACACACTGATCTGCTGCAGTTCTTTTGTAGCCTTGACCCACCATGAATGAGTCTAACTTCTTGTATCACTGCCTCGGTGCTTGCTTGAGCCCGTACAAGCTCTTTTTCAACTTGCAAACAAGGTTTTCTTTTCCTGAAACCTTGAATCCTTCTGGCTGCTCCATGTAGATTTCTTCATTCAGATCACCATGAAGAAATGTTGTTTGGACATCCATCTGTTCAAGCTCCAAGTTCAATCTGGCTACCAATCCTAGGATGACTCGGATTGAAGCCATTTTTACCACTGGTGAAAATATCTCATCAAAGTCAATTCCCTTTTTCAATAGGAATCCTTTGACTACTAGCCGAGCTTTATGTTTCACCACTTTTCCGCTGCCATCTTTCTTGAGCTTGAACACTCATTTGTTCTTCAGTGCCTTCATTCCATGTGGGAGCTTGACTATCTCATAAATGTTGTTTTTCTGCAGAGATTTCATCTCATCCTGCATTGCGTGCAGCCATTTGTCTTTGTCTTTATGAGATACCGCTTCGTTGAAGGTTTCTGGCTCCCCCTCATCAGTAAACATAATGTATTCTGATCCTGAGTATCTGGCTGATGGAATCCGGCCTCTCTCGGATCTTCGTACTGGAGGTTCTGGTTGTCTGTTGTCATCCGGATCTGTGGATGATCCCAAAGCCTCTGATAGAGCAGGCTGCAGCTCCCACTACTCAACACATCCTTCCTCATCTGGTTCTACTTCTGGCATGTCTTGCACCCCATCATCATCTGTGGCCACTGGTGTTGGTGTTGGGGTTGTGTCTGGATTTGCATCGGTATTGTCGGTACTGGTTTTAGAAGGAATCTTGGGCTTTTCAATGTCTTCTATTGTCTGGTCTTCAAGAAACACTACATCTCTGCTTCTGATGACCTTCTTTTCCTTCGGGTCCCATAGTCTGTATCCAAATTCCTCTTCTCCATAGCCTATGAAGATGCATGGAGTAGTCCTTGCATCGAGCTTCTGCCTGAGCTCATTGGATACATGTGCAAATGCTAAACATCTGAATATTCTGAGGTGAGAATATGAAGGATTCTTACCAGACCACACTTTCTCCGGAATCTCGAAATTCAACGGTACAGATGGTGATCTGTTGAGCAAGTAGCAAGCGGCACGAATAGCTTCTCCCCATAATGGCTTTGGCAACTTAGCCATGCTGATCATGCTTCTAACTTTCTCCATAATGGTGCGATTCATCCTTTCAGCGACACCATTGTGTTGTGGGGTACGTGGGACAGTCCTCTCGTGTCGAATGTCGTGGCTTCCGCAGTAGGCATCGAACTCCCTGGAAGGTATTGCATCCATTGTCTGTGCGAAGGCACTTCAGTTTCTTCCTTGTTTCACGCTCAACCATGGCATGGAACAGTTTGAAATAGTCCAGGACCTGATCATTTGTTTTCAGAAAATACACCCACACTTTCCGAGAAGCATCGTCAATGAAAGTTAGAAAATATTTATTATCGCCTAGTGAGTTTACCTCCAATGGACCACATACATCAGAGTACACCCGACTGAGTAACTCTGATTTCTTTGTAGAAGAGAAATTAAAAGAGACTTTGTGTTGCTTACTGAATAGACAGTGGTTGCAAGGATCCAGAGCAGCATTTTTGGAGACAGAGATTAGATCCTTCTTTGTCAAGGTAGACAACCCTCTTTCACTCATGTGACCGAGTCTCTGGTGCCACAGATTCTGAGAAGCCTCTGGTTCAGCTACATTGAGGCTTTCTGCACATATCTTCACATGAGTCTTGTATAGAGTTCCACAGATGTGTCCTCGGGCGATGACCATGACACCTTTTATCATCCTCCAAGTGCCATTGCTGAAGTGGCTAGCATAACCCTGTTTGTCAAGGGCTACCGCGAGAGTATATTGAGCCGAAGTTCTAGAACATGTCTGACTTCCTTCAGGGTTATTGTATACCATGTATTTGTCCGCAACTGTATTTCACCAATTCCTACTATCTGAGAAGAACTGGAAATTCCCATCTTCACTGCTCCAAAGTCTCATGCTTTGTATGTTGTGAAGAAATACCTGTGAGGAGTGACGTGGTAGGATGCTGCAGTATCTACCACCCACTCGACATCCTGAGTTACGGTGTGAAGACATGCTTCTTCCTGGCTGGAGCATATAGCTACATCTACCATAGTAACTACTAGTGTCTCCATGTCATTCTTCTTCGGCTGGTTATTGCCTTGTCCCTGCTCCCGTTGCAGTTTTCGGAAATTTTTCTTCAAGTGGCCTTCAATGCCACAGTGGAAGCACTTGTATGTATTTTTCCCGTCCTTGGATTTGCCTCTGTTTTTGCTTCTGCCTCTCCTCCCACCTTGATGTTTCTCATGTTGTCTTCCTCGCTGCTCCGAGACAAGGGCTTCTGTTTGATCTGAGCCCACGTCTTTTCTTCTGGCTTCTTCATTTGACAGGGCATCATTTACCATAAGCATGGTAAGTTTGCCTCCTGGAGCTGAGTTGCTGAGAGTAACCACCAGAGTCTCCCAACTATCAGGAAGAGAACTGAGTAGCAAAAGGGCTTGAACTTCGTCTGCCAGTAGCATGTCTACTGCAGACAACTGGTTCACCAGGCTTTGGAACTCGTTGGTGTGTTCTGCAACGGAAGTTCCACTCCGTAGCTTCAGGTTCACCAAACACCTCATGATTAAGGCCTTATTCCAAGCTGTTTTTGCCTGAAACATGTCTTCCAATTTCCTCCACATTTCATAAGCATCTGTGTCATGTGCTACGTGGTGGAAGACACTGTGACCGATCCACTGCCTAATCTGACCCAAAGTTCTGTTGTTGAGTTTATTCCAGTCATACTCCTTAACAGACTCTGGTTTCACTCCCTTCAACTCGATGACATCAAACAAATCTTTGCAATGCAAAAAATCTATCATCTGAGGTCTCCAGATGGAGTAATTAGTTGCAGCCAGTTTAATTATTGCACTAGAAGGGGAATCTTCCATTTCCATTTTAAGTTTTAAAGTTTAAAATGAAAATAGGTTAAAATCGAGGCTGAATTTCACAAATCGGAGGTCACCGTTGCGTCCGGAACGGTCGAAAATGGTGGAATAGATAATTCGTTGGTCTAAATCCGACACAGAGGCTGATTTGTAAATTCCTAAAAGTTCTGGGGTAAAACTGTAAATTTCAAAACTTCAGGGGTCTAAATGAAATTTACCAGGCTGCTGACGTGGCAAAGTGGGACCGGTTTGGCTAACGTGGCGGACATGTGGCATTGACATGGCGGATGACGTGGCGATGACGTGGCAGGTTGATGTGTCAAGCTGACGTGGCTGTAGGGCTGACGTGGCGCCACGTGGTCGTCTTCTTCCTCCAGACGCGCGTGTGGCGCGTGTCGAGAGTGGGCTTCACTCTCCCGGAGAGTGGCGGAGCGTGCGTGCTCCTCGGATGTCCGTTTGATAGCCGGAAAATACGGCCGAACTCGTCTCAACGAGAGCTATCTGATGGTATGCTCGAAAATAATTTTTGACAACTTTGCCGGAACTTGAATTTTCCGAACCGAGCTCCGTTCTTCGATTTTACGACACCAAAGTATAACCAAAGCTTCTGATACCACTTGTTGTGATTCACCGATCACTCTAGAATGTGTTTTGAGGAAAAACCAAATTCAATTCTATTACTTCAAGAATAGATTACAAGTATTACAAAACTTGAAAATGAAAAACCCCACACACTCTCTTTGTATATACACACACTTTTTGGGATTCATGGCTTTTTCTTTGTTTGTTAGACATATTTTCAACTTAGCACCTAAAGTTAGCTGGGAGCTATCTTCATTAATCTTCAAGGGTGGCTTGCAGTTGGTAACAATACCTTTCAATGGCAGCTGGACAATTGAAAGCTACTGGATTCATTACAACCCAGTCAAAAGAAGAATTGTCATACAAGAATTTATAATCGAAAATCAACCCAACATAAGTAATTGAATAATATAATATTCATTGAATATTTCCTAAAATATATTGAACCCTAATAAATAATATTCAATTAAGAAGAGATGACAATAAATTGTCAATAATAAATTATGAAATTAATAAATGGAGCTCTAAAATTAATGTCTGGCTTTGATTGTGGAGATGAATTTAGAAGGCTTTATCAAGTATCAGAATTCAGTGTTGTCAAGTGTCAGAATTTAACATATCTCTTTCTTTTTTTCTTTCCATTTTGCTTCCCTCTATATTTAGATCTCCTGTTTCTTGTTCCTTCATTATTCTTTCTTTCTTCCTTTCCCAGTCTCAGTTTTATTTTTTCTTCTTTTTGCTTGTTTTCTTTTTCTTTTTATCGTTTGTTTTGTCAATTTTTTTTTATTTTTTTTTACCATTTTCCTTTGGGAAATGGCTCTCACTTGCCATCAACCCTGGTGAGTGGCGGCAAGGGAGTTCCCTCTCCCTCCTCGTTCTTTTTTCTTCATGGTTTTCCCTTGGTTTTATTTTCCTTTTTATTTTGGTTTTGTTTTTTTGGCAGCCCCTGATTTTATTGTTTCTTCTCTTTTGGGGTTTTTTTTGATATGTGGATCCACTTTTATAGCGGTAGATGTCCAATATTTGTTGGGTTTTATTTTCTGTTTTATGCAGAAATAATTATTTTTTCACCAGTATACAAAAGATTTGATGCGGAAAATTAGTAGATTTGGTAGTGAGGATTGGATATTTGCGATGTCTATGAGATATTTTCATAGTCTCCTAAATCTATAAATTATCTTGTATTCGATTGATTATATATTGTTGTAGAAGTTTTATGTACTATATGTGTATTATGTTGTTTCACTTCCATCTAGGAATTTGTAGTCACCGACTTTACATTAAGGCTGAGATAGGGAGATCATGTCGTTCCGGTAATTCCTCATGTTCTTAAATAGTTTTTAAGTGTTGATACTTGATATGTATCTTTATTGGTTACAAGAAATATGCAGTATATGTATTAGTTTATATTTTTAGGTTTATCTAATTTAATTTAGTTTGAGTCTTAGGTTTTTCCTAAATTTATATTCGAGTTATGATCGTGAAATTATTGTGATGTTTAATATATATATATATTTCATTTAAAAAAAAAAGTGTCAGAAGTTAATGAAAATGGGATAGAAACATATGTATGCATGTATACTTTTTTTTTCTTTTTTTATTTATTGACTACACAAATTAATGTCCAAGTAAATATTGATTTACTATATAGAAGAAAGGGAAACAGGAAATGAAGCAACCTCATCTTATCCAGTGTTATAAATCAAAAGAGAGACGGCCACTGGAGAAAGAAGAAAAGCTCAAAAGAAAACAAAAATGGCAATTGCTCCAACTTGTGTCATCTTCTCATCATCATCTTCAACGCCAAAGCTCTCCTACCCTTCTTCCAAAACACTGACCACCAGTTCTAGCACAACCCCATTTCTGGGATTCTCTGTTTCTTCCTCCAAAACGACTCTGTCTTTGAACACCAAGCGGTCGTTTAGGGTTCGCTGCCAGAATCCATCTCTTGTCCCCGACAATCAACGCTGGATGTTCGAGCAGTCTGAAGTCGATGGCCCTGTAATTATCTAACTTTTTTCCCGTTCTGTTTATCTTGCTCCTAAGAATGCAAGAAACTCTACAAATTGACCTTTTCTTTGTCGGTTTTTGTTTCTGGGAAATAAACCCTTTGTGTTGTTTCGTGTGTTTTGAGTATTGTTAGGTTTAGTTACTTAGAAATCCTGGGAGAAGGTAATGAATTGGAAACTTTTGAATTCCCCATAACAAAGCAAAGGATTGTTGGGTTCCATGTCCCTCAATTTTGTGCTGTTTTTGAAGGATTGTTCTAAAACTTTCGGGGTTTATTTTATTTCATCGTGTGTTATTGGTTAAAGAATGTGATTAGGTTTTAAGCTGATGAACAATTTGTTCATGCAATTAAGAGATGATATTTTATGCTACAAATATGATCTGTGAATTTGTTGTTATAATTTATAATCTCTTTTAGAACACAAAAACTTGTCTTTTGGCACGCACACCAACTAAAGTGTTTGCTAAGTACCCACTTTTACTTGGTAGCTAATCTACATTGATCCAAGAATGTGATAAACTATGAAGTCAACTATCTGTCACTTGCCCCGAAATCATAATTTTTTTAATTATGTTTGAAATATTTTTTTTTTTTACATTTTTTAGGACATCTGGAACAATACATGGTATCCAAAAGCTGCTGATCACCGACATTCGGATAAAACATGGTATGTGGTTGATGCAACGGATAAAATTCTTGGGAGACTTGCATCAACCATTGCCATTCATATTCGTGGAAAGAATCTGGCGACCTACACTCCTAGTGTGGACATGGGAGCTTATGTGATTGTGGTATGTCGTATGTGGTTTGAATGTTTAGTCATGTATTCTTTTTCTCCACCACAATGACAATGAATACTGAGTGCATCAAGAAGATTGTACTGCAATGTCTTCAACTTTTGATAAAGGTGCCCTTGTGGTTGGTGGTTAGTGTGAAATGTTGTCTGCAAAAGTTGTTTAGGTACTTTTGGTAGTGGCTTCAGCTTCTAGTAGTTTCTTGAATCATATTTTCTTTTTAATTGTTAGTAAGAACTGAAATTTTTGATAAAGGGTAAAACACTCAAGGTGGACTAGCAATTCATTATTCATGTGAGCATCATATTTTTCATAAGTTGAATATCTGTTGTTAGGTGTTGTACCTGCTTCTTTGACCTAAGTTTGCATATTAGAATCTTATAGCAGTATCTCATAATCCCATAGTTATTTAACCTAATTTGAGAAGAATCATTATGCTGGCCAATGCCATAATGGCATATTTCTTAGTATCTTCTTTTAATTCATTGAAACTTTTTAATATATGGGGCTGAGCTTCTCTGCTTCTTTTATGGCTATTTGTAATTGTCGGTGCTTTCATGTATTGAATTAGTATAGTGTTAGTGAGAAAAAGTGAGAAAAAGTGAGCGCTGATGGTAATAATTATTGAGCTATAATAATATTTGATAACTTGTTTAAGCTTACTAATTATATATGTTTTAAATAGAAACAGGAAAATCCGAGGTGCCTGATTTTAAGCTATAGATATATTGCTCACTCCAATGGTAAAGACCTAGATGGGCTGCAGCAAACGCTTAAGCTGTCAAAGTTATATGTTATTTAACTTATTACAACTTTTCAGGGTATGTGCTTGTAGTTGTTGAGCAGTATCCAACTGGTTTTTATTTACTTGAACTCAATAGGTGAATGCTGAAAATGTTGCTGTATCTGGGAAGAAGAGGACACAAAAGCTCTACAAGAGGCATTCAGGAAGACCGGGTGGTATGAAAGAGGAAACATTTGACCAGCTACAGCAGAGAATCCCTGAAAGAATTATTGAGCATGCTGTTCGTGGAATGCTTCCGAAGGGGAGGGTCAGTTCTCTAGTTCTAACTCAAATTGTGTGTGTGTGTGCATGAGCTTAATTTCATTGTCTTCCTCATTCATTATCATATATTTTTTAACAAATAGATGTAGTCAACCAGCAAATACATTTGTATAAAATTTTCCCATAAATGCCTGTAATTTTTATTCTAGTTTAAAGAACTTCACATGGAACTTCTATGGCTAATTGGTAGATATGAGCAGGATGAAAATTGCTCTGTCATGCATTTAGCTTTACCATGTTCTAATAATTTTTATCATGTCATTTTGTTGGATGTCCATGCTCCAAGTAACTAAGTGTTTTGTTTGCGGTGAAATCCTGTATTGTTCTCAAGGGATATTTACAGGTGTGCTAGTGTGCTTCGTGAATAATAATGCACATATAGTCAACATAAAGAAAGTGAGCACCCCTTTCTTGTTGAATAAATTGTCTTTATGGTATTGTGGGTATTGACATTGATAATGTGAACATGATTGGTAGCAACGTGAAGAAGTATGGCATTCGCATATTATTAATCTTTAACATATAGTTGATTCCATGGATATGATATTTGCATGTATTTTCAGATATATTATGACTACTAAGCACATCTTGAAATCAACCGAGGTCATATTCTCATCATTTTTGTTAGCTTTTACCAGACAACACATTGTTCTTATTTTCTGCCTGGATGGTGGGTACCCGTTTTACGAACAAACTTAGCCTTGATTTGGGAGTTGCTTTTTGCAGCTTGGTAGAGCATTGTTCACCCATCTAAAGGTTTACAAGGGTCCAAATCACCCTCACGAGGCCCAACAGCCCATTGAGTTGCCAATAAGGGACAAGAGAATACAGAAGCAGCGATAGATTTGAAAGCAGAAGTCCTGATTGGGATACTGGGAGCAATGCCTCTTCTTCTCCCCCATTTGCGTGTTTGGTCTCATAAAGTTTTATGCTCAGGCTTCTGCCGTTGTAATGCTTGTTATTCATGTTCATATTATGCTTTTAGAGACGAGAGATATTTGAAATCACTCTTCTATTGATGAGGTTCTGGTGTTTGAACTGTAATGAAGAGAGTTATTTTTTAGGAATTCATTGCTTAGCAACCTAATATACTAATTTGAAATACTGCCCACAAACTCTTATTTGAAATATTACAAATTTGAACTACATATTGCATTTTTTGTGAGAAAAACCCAAAAAAAAAAAAAAAAAAAAAAAAAAAAAAGAAGGCACATCTAACAAACGAAACCATTATGTACGAAGAGAGAATGTACTAATTTTCTTTGAATTCGCATTCTGCTGGCGGAGGGGTTGATCTCAATCTATCTGGAATCCTCAACCTGCAGTACCGTGGGACACTAAACCTTAAGCCTCTCAGCACAGGCATAGCTTCTTCATCTACTTGCCACTCCCATAATTCTTCACAATCAAGTTGTAGAATTTCAAGGCGACGAAAACCCTGAGTGGTGCAGATCAATTTGTTTACATGCTTAGAGTAGAATTGTAAGTCAAGAATCATGAGGTTGAGCAACTTCTCCAATAAAGGCATAGGATCTTCCTTGGACGTGGAGCTTGCAAGTTTTAGCGATAGGCACTCAAGATTTGGCAGCATGGCGTCCATATCTCCTTGTAATTCAATGTCCCCTTTAAACCTAAAATCTACCAGGAATGGACAATGAGATAGTGGTTCCAGTGAGCCAGCATAATGATCAGTCCAAAGCCTAACAGACAGACACTGAAGCTTTCCCAGTTTGGCAATGGAGTCAAAAGTGAAAGATTTTCTGTTGATCCCCTCTTTCTGTTCTATGTGGAGCTCTCGAAGGTTAACCAACTTATGAGGGTCGATATTAATCCAACTTTCTACCTCTATACACTTTAGAGTCTGAAGGTTGGTCAAATTTTCTATTTCCAAATGCCCTCTGAAATATCCAATTAAGTGTCTCAACTCTTTCAACTTACTAATTTCATTTGGTAGGTCGGTACTCACAACAGAATCTGACAAGTCTAGAGTTTGTAGCCTCTTCAAATTCGCAATGGAGGGTGGGACTTTAGCTATACGTGTATTCTTTAATCTCAAATACCTCAAGTGAATCAAATTCTCTACGTTTGTGGGTATGCAGCCACCACCAAAAATTCCGGTGAGTATATAGCCAGCAGCCTCAACGTCAAGCACTCTTGACAACAAAAATCTTTTGAACAACGAGGTCAACTGTTGGTCGATTCGAAGCATATCCCTCCACTTGTAGTTGAAAAGAAAAATTGAACGTGACAGTGGATTACCACATTGAAGCCACAGACAGCTTTGAGTCTCGGAATAAACAGCTTGTCTTCGACATGATGATATGACTGAAGAGGGAGTTGGGTTTTTTTACCTCATCGCAAATGTGTATGAAGTTGAGCTTGTCTGCCTTTCGAATTGCAAGATCCCTCAGAAGATCGTGTACTCGAAAAGTTGCTACCTTGTTCCAACTTCGTTTGTCTATCTGAATCAAGCTTCGGTTAACCAACTCATTCAAGCAATCTCTAGCCACATCTTCCATAATTCGATCTTCATTTTGTTGGATAAAACCTTCAGCCGCAATCAGTCGAATTAATATCTCCACGTTGATCTCTGAGTCTTCAGGGAAAATACTAAAGTAAAGAAAACACAACTTCAATTGATAAGATAAATCATTGAAGCTTAATTCTAACAAGAAGGAGATTTCAATTGAATCTTCTCGCAAGTGTCTCCAAATGTGATCCCGCACAATCCGCCACTCTTGTGGTTTCTTTGTATACAAAAGGCCACCTAACACAACTATCACAAGTGGTAATCCGCGGCATTTTCCCACCATCTCCCTTCCCAGGTTCTCCAATCTTTCATCATTATTTGAGTTCCGAAAAGCTTTCTCGCAGAACAGTTTCCAACTCTCATCTGGCCTTAGAAATCGAAGTTGATGAACATGAGTTCTTTCATCTGATCGCTCAGCAACTTCTTTGATGCGAGTGGTGACAATTACTCTACTTCCATTCTTGTTCTCCGGAAACCCTCTTTTCAGACTCTCCCAAACTTCTTTCTGCCATACATCATCAATCACCACCAAGTATGAATACCCTTGTAAAGATTGATGAAGACATCGCTCCAAATCTTCTTCTTTCATCGTCTCTAGGTTGTCCCTGGTTACGATATTGAATGAATTAATGATCCTTAGAAGAAGATCTTCTATGGTATAATCCTGAGAGACAGAAACCCAAGCACAACAATCAAACTTATTCTTGACATCATTGTTATGGTATAGTTTTCTAGCAAGGGTTGTTTTGCCCAAACCACCCATTCCAAATATAGAAATGATAAAACGATGTGGCTCCTTATCAACAAGTTTAGCCACCAATTCGTTAGCATCATCTTCAAAGCCAACAATATTCTCTACAGCTGCAAATGAAGTAGCCCTTCTTAGTTTCTTCAATCTTCCAAGAGCATTATTGCCTGTTCCATCTCTATTGTTACCAATGTTTTCCAGGCCATATGTTCCACGTTTACGAGAGAGATCATTGATTCTCTTTCTCAGATCTTCAATCTCCTTGCCTATGCTGTACAGAGTAATATTTTCCTTGCCTTTATCAAATAAGCAACTGCACTTCACCATGGAATATAAGAATCCTGGCTTTGTTTCTTGAGTCACCGATCATCATCGCTGACTTTGAGAAGATATTTATCTAACACATCCTCAGTATCATAAGCAATGGTTGTGATGTCAGATACCCATTGGCGTATAATTGGATCATCAACTTGTTTCTCTTCAGCATCTTTTATAAAACATTGCATCCATTGCAGCTCATTCTTAAGCGACTGGATTTCAGTTCTGACTTCACGTAAAAGACTGCTTCTTGAATGAGATAGTCACCAATCCTTTCCACCACAAATGAGACCACTGCATCCACCATATTTCAAAGTCTCATCAAGCTGCAAGAAAGGTGAGAAAGAAAAGAGACTGGATTGATGGAAGCTCAATTTCAAAAGATATATGCAAGTGGAGGAACATATTTGGCAATTTCGCCGTCCCTATTAAAAAATAATAATAATAAATATTCTTGCCGGCCATATTAAAGAATAATAATAAAAAATAACAATATTGCTTGTCATTTCCAGTGATGACAAGACAGCAATTGACAATTTGACAGCTTGGCAGCGTAATAAAAAATTATGAGTAATGCTACTTTTTGTAAATTTGTAGTTATTTTATATAGAGATGTAATTAGTCTATCATTTTTTTAATAAAAAAAATTGCTTTTTGTAAATTCCAAAGGGTGCTGTAGATTGGAAAGAGTAATATTTTTAGAAAATTGAAGTTGGTAAAAACAGACAAGATTTGTATAGAAAATAATTTAATAAAAATAAAAAATCAGTATTATTGTATTGGCTAGTCATACTCAAATTAGCGTACGAAGAAATTTAAGTCCATTTTGGATGAGAGTATGGTATGACTAATGTTATTACAACTGAGAGTTTGTTGGAGTTAGTGCTTGAAGCGTTAATCCGAATATTATATTATATATTATATTTTATTATTATTAATAAAATAACTATATTTTTATTTCAACATTTTTAATGGTAATATCATTTCGCATATTAGATTGATATATATATATATATATATATATATTGAGAATGACATCGACCTTAGAATAAATGTAGTAATACTGGACACTGGGTGGTCTGATATTGAGATAGTTGTAAGTGTCCTAGACATGTCACGGGATCTCTAAGCGTGATTCGTGTGTGAATAAAATCAAAAATAAGTTGCGGAGGACTTTAATTGATCGGTTGAGTTCAAAACTTTTCATGGATATTGAAGCTTCCAAGCCCATGGGTAAATATCTCTATCACCTTCATTTGACTCCCATATGTATTAGTAAGAATAAATGAAACAAATTTGATCTCCCAAGAAGAAATAAATTTACCCAAGAGTGAGGGGAAAGCAATCGGCCCTTTAGATGTCAGAGGCCAATCCGTCTTCAAAAACAGAGAGAGCCAATTTGCTCTTTCTTTTGCTCTTCTTTTGGCGTTATATTAGAGAAGCAAGAGAGCAATTATCTTTTTTTTTTTTTTAATTTTAAAGAAAAATAAAAAGGTTGCATTTTTGACAGTGACTAATTGCCTTTTATATGCAAAAAGAAAAAGCAAATGTTAGCTTTTATCTTTTCGGCCAAAATCAAATCAGGGCCATTCGGCCTTGTGGTAAGAGAAAAGTGTGGCCATTTAATTTCGGCCATGGAAAGAGAGCAATTAATGATTTTTCTAAAATTCATTAATTAATTGTATTATATATTTGATAGGTGTGATGTATATCAAATTCAATTTATTTTATTATAAATCACTTACATCAATTGATGTAAGTCATGAGTCCCACCTATTTAATTCAAATTTGGTTGGCTAACACAACACATTTTGGGTTCGGGTTCGTTTAATCCGATTAAACGAATTTTCCGTCGCGACGTAATCAAATCTAATTTAATTAAATAAGAATACCCAGTAAAATTATTACGGAAGTCGCTCCCGAATTAATTCTAAATTAATTTGTTCGCTAAAATTAAAATCCATTTTAATTCCCCGTTGAAATCCAATTTCATTTAATATATCTAATATATTATTTTAGCCCAATTAAATAAATTAAATAGTAAAATCTAATTTAACTATTAAATTTATTTTACCGATTAATTCCAAATTAATCGTGTTCTCTCCTCTGGACGAATTTAATCTCAGATAAATTCTTGAAGCAATTAATCCCAGATTAATTCTTTCTCTGATAATTAATCCCAGATTAATTCTTTCTCTGATAATTAATCCCAGATTAATTCTTGCCGTAATTAATCTCAGATTAATTTTCTTTCTCTCTTAATTAATCTCTGATTAATATTGTTCGAGTCAAATATCATCGGTGAATCTTTGGAATGCGACCCAAGAGATCCATGGATATATTGGCAGTAAATACGGTTATCGGACTATCCGAATACATGTGTACCAAGTACCACGTTCTTACCGATTTACAAGACATGGTTGGCTTCTAGCAAAGCACTGTGCCTACCCAATTCTCCAGAAATATTCTTCTACGGAATACATGATCTTTGTCAGGCGTAGTATACGTAGTATTGCACATTACGATCCAATATCGGATGTCACATGTTAGGCCTGGGGCTGGAGTTGTATCTGCCCCGTACGAAGCATATATCGGATCACTAGCAACTAGTCTCTTTATGATCGGAAAGTCATGACCTAGTCATACTTCCCCGATGGCTATATCACTTAAAGTACCAATTTTGTATCCCTGCGTGATCATCATCTCCATATGACTGAAGTGATACTTTCATCTTGACATCACACCCAATACACTACGTTTCTCAGTATACCCAGAAGAGGCGTACACAGAACCTGTTAAAGCCCCGGACGACCAAAACCAAAGTATATTTATTGTCGCAAGTATTAGCGATGCAAGTCTCAGGTTAAGACCAAATACACCTACCCTGATTCGGATTCCCATAGACACATAGTCATACTACCAATGGGATTCCGAGGGGTCTATCCAGAGCGAAGCTGTTTCCGTACCATCGGTAAACAGAACCTCATATTACACTTGCATGAGTATCCAATACTCAAATATATGAGAACTATGCCGTTACGCTTCCATAACACGCACAAGTGACAAGTGTAATACTAGTCTATTCCGCATTATCGATGTCAAGTCTCGATAATATTACGACTAGAGATATTTAATGATTAAACCATTGTGGATTAATATTGTCTCATATCTTATTAATCCGGAACTAATCATAAGGCCTTTTATCATTTATATATCCAAGTAATCCAATTACAAATGATAAAAGAGCAATTTCCTTTGTCATATAGTTAATTTGTACAACAACATCATGTTCTGTACAAATAGTGATGCTATGGGTCATAATTATCCAACAATCTCCCACTTGGCCTATAACCAATCACTCAAGCGTCCAACACCTGAACTATGCGCGGGTCGCTCAAATTTCTGCTGAGAAACAGCTTTCGTCAGCGGATTTGCAAGGTTATCGTCTGATGCGATTTATTCAATCATCACATCGCCACGATGTATAATCTTACGAATCAGATGAAATAATTGAAGTACATACTTGGATCATTGATGAGACCGTGGTTCCTTAGCCTGTGTTGTAGCCTAGCTCAGCTGCTAACAGAACTACTCCTAATCTAATTAGGAATTTTGTAGATCCAAAATGCTTTTTTTGCTGCCTCAGCTGCAGCAATATTCCGCTTTTTGTTGTTTATTCGGCAACAGTATCTTGCTTGGAAGATTTACAGCTCACTGTTCCGTTATTCAAACTATATACGTACCCTCATTACGACTTACAGTCGTTATTATCGGTTTGGGAACTTGCAGCGGTGAACCTAGTCACCTCAAGTTCCCATTTCCCCATATTCTCAGAATGCATCCTTGGTTCATCCAAGATACTCAAGGATGTTCTTTACTTCAATCCAGTGACCATCACTTAGATTGCCCTGATTGCGTCTACATATGCTCAAAGCATATGAGACATCAGGTCACGTACATATCAAAACATACGAGCTCTGGGAGGGTTGTCAGCAGCTTTCTAGATCTATCCCAGTAGATCTTTATTCCTAGAATAAAGCATGCTTCTCCCAGGTATATCATGGAGAATTTTTAATGAAAGCCAAGCTTTCACCGATTATATTATGAGAATGTCATTGCTAAGAAGCAATACATCATCAATGTATAGGACGATCATTGTCAGTGCACTCCCACTAACCTTCTTATATACACAAGAATCATCTTCTTTTTGAATTAAAACATATACCATTATGATTATATCAAAACGCCGGTTCCAAGAACTCAATGTTTGCTTCAATCCATAAATGAATCAATTTATCTTGCAAACCTTGTTTGCATGTTTTGGTACGATAAAACCGTCAGGATGTTGCATACAAACATCCTCCAAAAGGTTTCCGTTAAGGAAAACGGTTTTGGCGTCCAGTTGTCATATTTCATAAACGAAATATGCAGTTATAGCAAGCATTATCCGAATGGATTTAATCATGGCAACATGTGAAAGAGTTTCGTCGTAGTTGATACTATGTCGTTGACGATACCCTTTCTGTACAAGCCTAGCGGTGTATATTTGTATGTTGTCATCCATGTATGTCTTCCTTGAAGACTCATATAGTAACAATAGGCACAATGCCTTATGGTACATCAACCAGTATCCAAACTTGGTTGGTATACATGGAATCCATTTCGGACTTCATGGCACTTTGCCATAAAAAGAAGTCGATACCTTGGATCACTTCCTCATACGTAGCCGGTTCGTCTTCCTCAGTAAGATTGACATCTACATGAGGTGAGATCAGAAACCCATACCTCCCAGGTTATTTTCTGACTCTCTCTGACCTACGCGGTTCTTGTGTATTCAAAGATTATTGGTACAGTTTCATCTCTGATTAACGGTTGGTGTTCCATGAGGACTCGGTGCCTGTAATAATATTACTCCGATTTTCATCGAGTTTTACTTTCTTCCCACTTATCACTGCATATAGGAATTCCTCTCAGGAAAACCACATGGAGAGCAACAATTGCATTGTTCTCTTGTGAGTTGTATAAGTACTATACTTTTGTTTCCCTAGGACAACCTACAAATAGGCACTTATCCGATTTGGGTTCTAGTTTGGTACCATCCAAACACATGCCCATCATTCCCAAATCTTCAGGAATGGGAAACCCGATTTCTTTCCTGTTCATATCTAATATGAAGTATGTGTAACAGATTTTCATGGAACCTTATTCAAAATAAGTATTGCACTGTTTAATGCATATCCCAATAAGGAAATTGGTAGCTCAGAGTGACTCATATGTTTAAGTATTGTCCATCATGGTCTGACCGCAATGTTCTAATAATTTTACCGGTCTGTTTTCTTACTTCGTGTCGAAACTCTTTGAATTACTCAAAAGTTTTTGACTTGTGTTTTATAAGATACACATAACCGCAACACGATGCCACATCCGTAAAGATTACAAAGTATTCATATCCACCTCTAGCCTAGCTAGACATGGGCCCACTTACGTCACTATGAACGAGGGCTAACAGATCGGTGGCACTTGCACTTTTACCAAGTAAAAAGTGTTTTAGGCACTTTGCCTAATAAACTAGATTCGTAGACATCATTTGAATTAGAATCAAATCCGTCCAAGTATCCACTCTTTAAAAGTGTGGATATACGAATCTTGTTAATGCATCCCAGATGACAATGCCACAAATAAGTCTCATTTGATTTACTCAACTTGAGCCTTTATTTGTCATATTATATGTTTGAGATTCATTTATATTCAAAATATAAAGACCATTATTTACATCTAATGTAGATATCTCGATATCATATTTATAAACAAAACACCCGGTGTTTCGGAATATAAATGTATACCCGCAACGGGTTAAACTAGATACAGAGATAATGTTCCTAGTTAAACTAGACACATTATAACATTCTCTAATTTAAGTACATGCCTAAAGGGCAGTTCCAAAACTTAGGTTTATACGGCCAAAACAGCTACTTTCGTCCTGTTTTTGACTAGGAGGTCGATCTCATCTGAAGCCAGTATCCTACTAATTAATAGATCCCGCACATCAATACATATGTTTATGTACCACCTCTAGTATCAAAAGTCTAATTTTAAAACCAGTAGTGAACATGTTTATAACAAACATTCTTGAAGCCGGAACCTTGTCCCGCCTTCACTTAATTCATGTCTGCCTTGTCCATACGGCAATCACACTTCTAGTGACCCCGTTTGCCACAGTTTAGGCAGACAACTTGGGATATGTTCTTTTAAGAAGCTCTGACTGTGCATAACAGATTGAGCACTAAAGTTATCATCACAATGAGTCTTCTAAGCTCATGCTCTACTATTTGCTCAACTTCAGGCTCATGCTTGAGAGGTTTCTCTATCAAATAGAATATCTTCTCAGCTCCCAGGACTATCCTGAAGTTCTATTTCCAATCTGAAAATTAAAGCCGTTAAAGACATTTTCCCCAGGATTATGTCCTTAGACGCTAATCTTTTAGTCATCTTGATTGATATAGTCCAACTATCCAATCAACGATTTCAGGTACAATTAAATGTAATGATTAATATAGTCTAACTATAAAACCAACTATAAATGATCGGTTAAATTCAAATGTATTGATTACTATAGTCCAACTATATAACCAACCACAAATGAATTAGTTTGAATATAGTCCAACTGTTTAATTAAAACAACAATTAAATATTAGTCCAACTAATATATTTATAAATAATTAATGACGAAAAATGAAATGAGCGCATATTGGCAAGTATCTAAACGAAATTGTAAATTTAATACTTGTCTCCCACTATTTTTCGGCGAGCCTCTAACCCTCTGTGGAGAACTCGGGAAACCTAGTTTCCTAGTGGGCTAGGATCCTGTTAAATAACACACAACCTTGACTTTGGCCAACAAGTTGTATGAAACTTAACTAGGTAGATCTCAAATATCAATTGGATCTCATCCAATTCCTAGATCCAGTAGGTGGACCTCTAAGTTTGAAACATATACCAATATATGCAAATATATCCAATATATTTCCTAACCTTTTTCCTCTGAATCAGCTAAGCCTTGGCTTTGGCTCAACAAGCTTAATGAAACCAGTTAAGCGTGACCCATTGATAGTGGGAAAGCTTCGTAATCGAGGTCGATGAACAAGAAGTGACCTTGACTTTGGCCAACAAATCACAACTTGCCCAAGACGTACGATATGGAACAAAGCTTTCGTGATTCAAACACATCCGCGATGGAATAAGGTCTTGACTTTGGCCAACAAACCAATGCCAATCTTGGATCTTGAGAGAGAATCACTCAATGGAAGGAAAAACGCTTAATATAAAATGAGGGTTTTTGTCACGTGTTGGCAACCAATTTATTATCTTTAATTAGGTCTCATCATCCACCCATAAGCATGCATTCTAAAAGCATAATAAGGCGCGCAATAAATAATAATGATATGCGGATGAATATATAATACATTTTGTTCATAGAACAAATCTCTCAATTTCCTCTATACCGCTAGCACTATTCTTACTTCTACCCAATTACATAATACTTCTAAATAAACCTCATTTACATTGAGGGGAATAGTGAGAAGAGAAATACAATGAGAAAATAGGTAATAGGTTGGACACGCATGTCCAATTTAATAAATTCTAAATTTATTACAACAATTTCCAAAATTGCCCTCACCCCTCTAATATCCATCTGATATACATTATTCATACATACATCCAAGCATTCACACAAAGCATGTTATTCAATCAATCTAATCCAATTAATTAATCTTTGATTAATGACCATCCAATGTTCATACAACGATTTGATTTGCCCGAGTCCAACTCGTTTAAGAATAAATACTCAAAGTAAGTATTCTTGAATTATATCGAACTATAATTTTTAAATCCAATTTAAATTGTATCCAATACTAATTCATATTTAATTTCAAATTAAATAATTACACTTATTTATGTGCCTTAAAGACTTGGATTCCAAATCCAATCTTAATGGGTCTCAAAGGCCCAATTAGTATCCAATACTATTTGTATTTCCAAAACACTAATTAATCTAATTAATCATGCTTAACATCTAATTTATGTCAAACACAAATTAATCAAAATCAATCTTTCCAACATGCTTCACAATCAAGGCAATACATGAAATTAACATCCAATTTTGATTTCAATCTAATTAAATCAACAATTAATATTCAATTTCATGTGAATCAACATATCCAATTGTCTAATTCAAAAATTAACCATGAGCTTCCTAGGGTAATTTTCGGCCAAGGGGTGGGAATTAGGGAAAATTAATCTAATCAATTTTACACAATTCCAACAATGCACAAACCCATTGAATATCATATAAACATATCCCAACAATCAATTTAGGCAAAATCAAGCTCCAAGCCAAATCCCAAATTAAAGTCCATAAACCCTAGAAATTAAATCAAGCTTAGATCTCGCTCTGATACCATTGTAAGTGTCCTAGACATGCCACGGGATCTCTAAGCGTGATTCGTGTGTGAATAAAATCAAAAATAAGTTACGGATAACTTACATTGATCGGTTGAGTTCAAAACTTTTCATGGATGTTGAAGCTTCCAAGCTCATGGGTGAGTATCCATATCACCTTCATTTGACTCCCATATGTGCTAGTAAGAATAAATATTTGATCGGAGAAACAAATTTACTCAAGAGAGGGGAAAGCAATCGGCCCTTTAGATGTCAGAGGCCAATCCGTCTTCAAAAACAGAGAGAGCCAATTTGCTCTTTCTTTCAAAAACAACACACAGTAGCCATTTTGCTCTTCTTTTGGCGTTATATTAGAGAAGCAAGAGAGCAATTACCTTTTTTTTTTTTTTAATTTTCAAAGAAAAATAAAAAGGTTGCCTTTTTGACAGTGACTAATTGCCTTTTATATTCAAAAAGAAAAAGCAAATGTTAGCTTTTATCTTGTCGGCCAAAATCAAATCAGGGCCATTCGGCCTTTGGGGTAAGAGAAAAGTGTGGCCATTTAATTTCGGCCATGGAAAGAGAGCAATTAATGATTTTTCTAAAATTCATTAATTGTATTATATATTTGGTAGGTGTGATATGTATCAAATCTAATTTATTTCATTGCCAATCATTTACATCAATTGATGTAAGTTATGGGTCACACCCATTTAATTCAAAATTTGGTTGGCTAACACAACACACTTTGGGCTCGGGTTCGTTTAATCCGATTAAACGAATTTTCCGTCGCCACGTAATCAAATCTAATTTAATTAAATAATACCCAGTAAAATTATTACGGAAGTCGCTCGCGAATTAATTCCAAATTAATTCGTTCGCTAAAATTAAAATCCATTTTAATTCCCCGTTGAAATCCAATTTCATTTAATATATCTAATATATTATTTTAGCACAATTAAATAAATTAAATAGTAAAATATAATTTAACTATTAAATTTATTTTACCGATTAATTCAAAATTAATCGCGTTCTCTCCTTTCGACGAATTTAATCCCAGATAAATTCTCGACGCAATTAATCCCAGATGAATTATTTCTCTGATAATTAATCCCAGATTAATTCTTGCCGTAATTAATCACAGATTAATTTTCCCTCTCTCTTAATTAATTCCTGATTAATATTGTTCGAATCAAATATCATCGGTGAATCTTTGGGATGCGACCCAATAGATCCCTGGATATGTTGGCAGTAAATACGGTGATCAGACTATCCAAATACGTGCGTACCCGATACCACGTTCTTATCGATTTATAAGACATGGTTGGCTTCTAGCAAAGCACCGTGCCTACCCAATTCTCCAGAAATATTCTTATACGGAATACATGATCTTTGTCAGGCGTAGTATACGTAGTATTACGCATTACGATCCAGTATCAGATGTCACATGCTAGACTTGGGGCTGGAGTTGTGTCTGCCCCGTACGAAGCATATATCGGATCACTAGCAACTAGTCTCTTTATGATCGGAAAGTCATGACCTAGACATACTTCCCCGATGGCTATAGCACTTAGAGTACCAGTTCTGTATCCTTGCGTGATCATCATCTCCATATGACTGAAGTGATACTTCCATCTTGACATCACACCCAATACACTACGATTCTCAATATACCTAGAAGAGGCGTACACAGAACCTGTTAAAGCCCCGGACGACCAAAACCAAAGTATATTTATTGTCGCAAGTATTAGCGATGCAAGTCTCAGGTTAAGACCAAATACACCTACCCTGATTCGGATTCCCATAGACACATAGTCATACTACCAATGGGATTCCGATGGGCCTATCCAGAGCGAAGCTGTTTCCGTACCATCGGTAAACAGAAACTCATATTACACATGCATGAGTATCCAATACTCAAATATATGAGAACTATACTGTTACGCTTCCATAACACGCACAAGTGACAAGTGTAATACTAGCCTATTCCGCATTATCGATGTCCAGTCTCGATAATACTACGACTAGAGATATTTAATGATTAAACCATTGTGGATTAATATTGTCTCATATCTTATTAATCTGGAACTAATCATAAGGACTTTTATCATTTTTATATCCAGATAATCCAATTACAAATGATAAAAAAGCAATTTCCTTTGTCACATAGTTAATTTGTTCAACAACACCATGTTCTGTACAAATAGTGATGCTATGGGTCATAATTATCCAACAATAGTATTATGACCGGCGTAATCACACGCGTATAACGCAAGCACACATATCGTTCAAGTAGTATAAAAAGTATCGATCCCACGAGGACTTAATACCTAAGCTATTAATTTATGAAACCAAAATATTACAAGTATCTAATGGATTGGTTGTTTGATTAGATGGTTACTTTAAACTTAAAACAAGTAGATAAAATTACACGAAAGTAGATTTGAGAAAATTCAATATTAAGAAACTATCTAGGGTTGTGAATCTTTCCAATATCTTTTAAAAAATGAAGTGGTTATTTCATATTTGTGTAATATATTGGTTTACTAACCTGGAACACGAACTATGCAAAAACATCCGTCGATGGTCAGCTGCACATACCAGTGTAACTCAATTAAACCATATGTCTATGTCAATCAAATTACCTAGATTCATTAAGATTAAGTTCCAATTATGGCTACCCCTGCCCGACAAGTATATGTCTATCCTGTAAGGAAATCTATTAAAGAGTTATATATCCTCAAGGAAGATCGTGGGCTATTAAGTTAAAGGCTGAAACCTAAAATTCATTTGTCAATTTTATTTTAAGTTTACCAGATCAATCTTATTAGTGGCTAGTTAACAAGATGCATTAAGTTTAAGACTTAATAAGTAAACTTTTATATTACCCAAACTATAAAATAACCCCTTATAACCCGGTGATATTGGAATTCATCACAACCCCAGATAACGGACTTAGTTACGACAAATATCTAAGGCTAATAAAAGCTTAAATAAAATAAAGACATAAAGTAAATGCCGAAAATTAAATAAAGTAAATGCTGGAAAGTAAATGCTAGAAATTAAAAATGTAAAAGTACAATAAAAGAAAATGTTGGGGGTTAGATGATCCAATTTTAATATTTCAAAATTAGAAATCTCTCTTATTGTCAATGTTTGCCGATTAATTAATTATATTTAACCAGACCATAAAGGCGGTAATCCCATTTGTCTCAATTAAATCTAACCGACCATATAGGCGGAAACTACGTCTGAAATGTAAAACCGACCATATAGGCTGTAAATAAGGTTGTCACCTAAACCGACCATATAGGCGGTACTAATTAATCAAAATTTTTATTAAAATAAGGGAGATTAATCTAATTTATTATATTAAAAATCTCACATTTTCGTCCCAGCAGAATGAGATTACCTGCTTATGCTGTAAATGAAAACACAGAAAATTTTATTAATTAAATAAAAAGAAAATACAATAAAACTTAAATAAATATACAAGACACTTTCCTTTAGATTTTCATGGAGAAAATCCTCCAAAGAAAGCATGAAAAATTTACAATATTTAGCTTGGTATTTATAGGCAAATCTAAAGGCTTCCACCAATTTCTCCACCAATTGCTCCATCAAACATAGCACCAAATATGGCATCAAACATGGCATCAAACATGGCACCAAATCCTCCACCAAACATACAAGCATGTTTGGTGGAAGTTTGACAATTTTTTTATTTTATTTTATTTTATATTTTGAAAATGACTATAGTAATTACACAAAATACACTAGATTATTCATCAATTTCGGTCTTGTAACTTCCGAATTCGAAAATATTTAAAACTTCAAAGTTGTAGATCTTTGTGTCTTCTTTAATCTGGAACTTGAATCAGCTCAATTGGATATCGGATGAAAAGGTTATGGCCAAAATACCAAACTTGCACAAAACTATAATTTAGGACTACACTTCTTGACGCGTATAGTAAATTTCCGTTTTCTCCATTTTTTGCTCCGGATTTCATCGTTTTAGCCCCGAGTCGATTCCATTAAGTCTCGATACTTTATTTATCTTCAAAACACATAAAAGCAAATCAAAACGTTCATCAAACCTGAGAAACTAAACAAAATATTAGATAAAAAGGGCGGTAAATATTGATATATTTTCCGCTCATCACACCCCCAAACCTAACATTTTGCTAGTCATCGAGCAGAACAACAAAATAAAATACAATAAACAATGAAAATTAAACTAAGCCACTTTCGTAGGGATCACGGTTGCATTTAGCATATGCAATAACCTTTAAACCCCTAGGTGTCCCTAATGGACGAGTTGTAGTCTTGTGAGGGTTTACAGCGACGATACCCACAAACGTTTGATAAAAGTAAAAAGATAGTAAAAACTAATGCACACAAAAGTAAAAAGGCAAGAGAAAAGAGAATAAAAGAGTTAGTGACTAAACAAGTGAAACTTTTTATCCAAGTTAATAGTTGTTTTATTCTTTCTAAATTACCGAATAAGTAAATCCTCCGATTATTTTTACCATTCTTCATATACACAGCCAACAAAATATTAATCAACTCAATTTGCCCACAATAGTCACAAGTATAGTTGAGAAGAGAGTAATATTTTTGTTCTAAAGTTTTATCAGAATTCACAATTTTTTTTAAGCAATGGAATAATTTTTCTGATTTTTTTTAAATTTTTTTGATTTTATATACAATATCTTCCATCTATGTAGCGAGCTTTGAGCCAGTGACTCCCAAACCAGTTGGCTTTAGGGCACTAGGTGTTAAGACACCCCTACAGACTTAATTACTCAAACTTCAGATATATATATTTTGCAACATCCTCGATCCATGTAGCGAGCTTTGGGTCAGTGACTCCCAAACCAGTTGGTTTTAAGGCACTAGGTGTTAAGATACCCTTACAGACTTAATAACTCGGATCTCAAACGTTTTTTTAATCCCATCGTTTTTTTAGATGCTTCCTCCAATTAAACTAGAGCACTAAATATTACAAACTTTTCAATTACAGCTCATGTCTGTATGTTACCATCTATGTTGATAATACTTGTCAACTGAGCATATGAAGATCCATTTTAGTCAGTTTTATGGAAAATTCACAAATTAAATAATTTAAAAGGAAATAAACAAAAATTAACATGTTCCGAAATAGGTTGAGATACGTCTTAGGAGTGAGAATTCCTTACACAGCTATCTCACACCAATTTCACCTGATTAATCAAATTTAAAAACACAAAACACAAAATAGTTTTTTGATTTTTGAAAAAAATTTCAATTTTTTTTGTATTTTTCGAAAAATTTTAGACGAAAAATAGCACAATAAAAACTAGATACTATTAACTATTTCCATCCCCAAACCTAAATGAGACATTATCCCCAATGTCTTAAACAGTAGAAGAAGAAGTTTAGAAAACAGTACATGGTTAGCTGAAATTCTACATCTAAATGAAAAGTTAAAGGTTAAGATCCAGATTTATCCGACTCCTCTTACCACGATCATTATCAGACCAGTTTATCTTGGAAAGAATGGGGTCAATTTGTGGTTAAAAGGCTAAAATTTGATCAATTAAATCTAGGGCAGTTATGGCAGTAAGAGAAGTTCTTTTACAGGTTTTGACACGAACCCATTTCTCCGGACATCATCAAGAAACACACAAAGAAAATCATAAAATTCATCAACATTGTACAGTCCAAGTGGTTTATGGTGTATGTTCAGGTTCGCCTAAGATAGCACTGTAAAGATTTCCTCCATCGTACCCAAGCCATCTAGCAAAGCAATAAAAGCATCAACACGATTAATCATTTATACCAATCGTTCAGACATACCTGACACAATTAGTTCCTCTCCGTTTGATGGTCCTATCAGATTCACCTCCGCCAAAGGTTTTGGGATAATTCTCAAAACTTGACTGCCTCCTTCTGTACAGCCTTTGAAACGATCACCATAAGTCCATGATTACCACCGCCATATACTAAGTGCATATTCCTTGCAGCAATGATTCGACCCAATTCATGTGATGCTGCTACGTATTCTAGTTTAACACCAACACTAGTACCGCAAAACACACAGATGTTTTCAACTCGTCTTCTTGAAGTGACTTCTATTTTTATCTGAATACCTTCAAAAGTGCAATGATGAATTGAATTTATAACACCTGAAAAAGGTGAGTAAAAATAATAGCACTAGTACCTGCCAAATGACAATTATTAGTTAAACAATAAAATAAATCGTGAAAGGTCAAAAAGGTCTGGATCTTGTCGAAGAAAATAAAAGAAAATAACAATCAAATCATAATTATTAGAAAAGACAAAAAGATATAATATTTACAGGAATGTAACAGCTTGATTGACGTCTATGCGTCAGGGACAAGCTTCCCGTCCAATTTTCTTATAAATTGGAAAACATGGTTTTTTTGAGTCAGATTCCCGAGACTTAACTGTTGTCTTTCTTTTCGGAATTGTGTATGTAATTTACGAATGACTATATGATCATATCCACTAGGATGCGTCTCAAGAGTCGAAGATATATCATCTAAAGACTCCTTACTCAAGCCATCCTTAATGAATTTAATTTTATCTTCGCGATTATCAGACACCATTCCTAAAGAATGACAACGAGTATTGCAATTCCAGCTTTCACATTTGTAACAAACACCCATTTGCTTAGCTCTACGTTTCTTTGCATATGTGCTTCTTCCAAAACCAGGCAAATAAGAATTACAAGAATCAGAATATTCACCTGCTAATCAGACCCGTGCTTCAATTACCCAAAGAATGTCATTAGGAACACCATGGATCATCAGTAGTCTCATCTGTTCCAAGCGAGCTTTGTAGACTTTCATCAGAGAATTTTGAGGGAGAGAAGGAAATTACTTGTGAAGATTTATGAGAACTTCTTCCATCATGAAATCTGACTTTACCTACATAAATTAAACACACCAAATCATAATATATACACAAATTGCATGGGTTGCCTCCCAGCTAGCGCTAAATTTAACGTCATCAGCTAGACATGACTACCCGAACGTTAGACTGGATTTGAAAGTGTGACACTTTCTTTTTATCGCTCAAATGATTCTCCCCAGTAGTGTTTGACACGCTGACTGTTACCCTTGAATGTTTCGTTGGTGTTGGGATCAAGTAACTCAACAACTCCATATGGTAAAACTTGAGTGATCACAAATACACCTGACCATCTTGATTTCAACTTTCTAGGGAAAAGTTTCAACCTTGAATTGTATAACAACGCATGCTGCCTTGGTTCCAGTTGTCTGCGCATTATTTTTCGATCATGCCATTTCTTGGTCTTTTATTTGTATGGTTTGGCACTCTCATAAGCCTGTAGGCGAAATTCCTCCAATTCGTTGAGTTGATGGAGTCTTTTTCCTCCTGCAGCTTGTGGGTCAAGATTCAACTTCTTCAATGCCCAGTACGCCTTGTGTTCAAGCTCCACTGGCAGATGGCACGCTTTTCCAAACACTATTCGATATGGAGACATACCAATAGGTGTCTTGTAAGCTGTCCGGTAGGCCTATAATACGTCATCCAGTTTTGTAGACCATTCCCTCCTTGTTGATCCAACAGTTCTCTCCAAGATTCTTTTGATCTCTCTGTTTGAAACTTCAACCTGTACATTTGAATGTGGATGGTAGGCAGTGGCAACTTTATGAGTAACTCCATATTTAGATAGGAGTGCATCAAAGTATTTGTTGCAGAAATGTGTGCCACCATCATTGATAATCGCCCGAGGTGTTCCGAAGCGAGTGAAAATATTCTTTTTAAGGAATTTGATCACCGCTTTTGAATCATTGGATGGAAGTGAAATTGCTTCAAACAATTTGAAGACATAGTCAACTGCAACCAGTATATACAGGTTTCCGAATGATGAAACAAATGGTTCCATAAAGTCAATCCCCCATACATCAAATATCTCCACTTCCAGAATGTTTTGCAGAGGTCCTTCATTTCTCCTTGAAATATTTCCCGTTCTCTGGCGCCTGTCATATTGAAGAGCAAAAAGATAAGCATCTTTAAAAGAGTGGGCAAGAACAAACCTGATTATAGGACTTTGCCTGCAATTTTATTCCCGCTGAAGTGTCCACCCTATGGTGATGAATGACAATGCTGCAGAATACTGTTGACCTCCTCTTGTGGAACACAACATCTCAATAATTTATCAGCACAATGTTTGAACATGTATGGCTCATCCCAGACATAATGCTTGACTTTCTTAAAAAACTTTTTCCGTTGCTGAGTTGTCAATTCCAACGGCCATTTTTCTGACACTATGTAGTTGACATAATCAGCATACCAAGGGACTTCCTGTTGTTTCATGCAAACAGCTGTTCATCTGAAAAGGTTTCTTTGATTGTCAGTTCTTTGCCAGCTGTTTCTCCATTCTCTAGCCTCGATAGATGATCTGCCACTTGGTTTTCTATCCCTTTCCTGTCTCAGATCTCCACGTCAAATTCTAACAGTAGAAGTATCCGACAGATCAATCTGGGCTTGGCATCTTTCTTTGCGATCAGGTATTTGATTGCTGAATGATCTGTGTAGACCACCACTTTGGGACCCAGTAGATAAGAGTGATATTTGTCAAAAACGAACATAACTGCTAGCAACTCCTTTTCAGTGGTTGTGTAGTTGAGTTGAGCTTCATTTAGAGTTCTGATGGAGTAATAAATGGTGTGCAAAATCTTTGCTTTGCGTTGTCCCAAAACTACACCTACAGCAAAATCACTAGCATCGCACATCACCTCAAATGGAATGGTCCAGTCTGGTGCTACTATGATGGAGGCAGAGACCAGCTTCTGTTTCAAGATCTCAAAAGCTTCATGGCATTCTTCGGTGAAGTTGAAAGACACATCCTTCTCCAGAAGATTGCATAGAAGTTTAGCAATCTTTGAGAAGTCTTTGATGAATCTCATATAAAACCCTGGATGTCTAAGAAAGCTCTGAATCCCTTTGACAGATGTTGGTGGAGGTAGTTTTTCAATTATTTCAATATTTGCTTTGTCTACCTCAATCCCCTTTTGTGAGATCTGATGTCCAAGAACTATGCCTTCTTGCACCGTGAAGTGGCATTTCTCCCAATTTAGCACCAGGTTGGTATCTTCGTACCTTTGTAACATATGTTCCAGATTTTGCAAGCCATGGTCGAAAGAGTCTCCAAACACAGAGAAATCATCCATGAAAACCTCCATACTCTGTTCCAACATATCTGTGAAGATGGCTATCATGCAACGTTGAAATGTGTCAGGAGCATTACATAGTCCAAATGGCATCATGCGGAAAGCAAAAGTACCATACGGACATGTAGATGTGGTTTTCTCCTGATCTTTTGGGGCGATGGCAATCTGATTGTATCCTGAATATCCATCCAGAAAGTAATAGAACTCATCTCCCACCAGTCTGTCTAGCATCTGGTCAATGAATGGCAGTGGAAAATGGTTTTTCCTTGTTGCTTTGTTCAGCTTCTGGTAGTCCAGTCACTGTTCTTGTTGGAATCAGCTCATTCTTTTCATTTGTGACTACAGTTATTCCTCCTTTTTTGGCACACATTGCATATGACTCACCCAAGTGCTGTCAAAGATGGGGTAGATGATGTCGGCATCCAACGATTTGATAATTTCTTTCTTCACGACCTGTTTAATGATTGGATTAAGTCTCCGTTGATGTTCTACTGTGGGTTTGTACTCGTCATTCATCAAAATTTTATGCATGAAAAATGATGGACTAATCCTCGGATGTCTGCTATAGTCCAGCCAATGGCATTCTTCTGTTCTCGTAACACTCTCAACAACTTTTCTTCATGCTCCAATGTTAGTGAAGAAGAAATAATAACATGTAATTCAGAAGATTTTCCAAGGAATGCATACCCGAGATGGCTCAGAAGTAACTTTAGCTCCGGCTGAGGTGGTTCTTCAATCGAAGGCTTGATTCAGTCCTTCTTTGGTAGTTCCAGACTTTTCACTTGTGGTGTCAATTTGAATCGGAATGGCTTGTCAAGATAATTGATACATTCAAGAATTTCAGAATCTAGCTCGCTATCAGTCATGTTGGTGATGCAAGCTTTAAGTTTGTCCAAGGGAATTGTATCAGTATCCTGGATGATACTATCAACAACATCAATTCTGAAATATTCTTCCTCATTTTCATCGCTCGGGAATTTCATAGCTTTGAAAACATTGAAGGTAACTTCTTGGTCCTGAACTTTCATGGCTAGTTCTCCTTTTTGTACATCAATAACAGTTCGACCTGTAGCCAAGAATGGTCTTCCGAGGATGATAGTCACATCTTTGTCTTCTTTCATGTCAAGGATAATGAAATCTGTTGGGAGAATGAGTTTGTCAACTTTGACCAGCACATCTTCAACTACACCTCTCGGAAATGTGAGCGTTCTATCAGCAAGTTGCAAAGAGATGAGGTGTGCATTGCTTCTCCAATCTGTAGTTTCCTGTAAATCGAAAAAGGCATCAAATTAACACTTGCACCTAAATCACATAAAGCTTTACTAATGTAATGTTCTCCAATGGTGCAAGGGACAGTGAAACTGCCAAAATCTTTCAACTTTGGGGGAAGTTTCCTCTGAATGATGGCGATGCATTCTTCTGTCAATGCTACTGTCTCGTAATCTCCCAATCTCTATTTTCGTGAGAGAATGTCTTTCATGAATTTGACATAGCTGGGCATTTCTTCCAACGCTTCTGCAAATGGGATGTTGATATGCATCTTTTTGAATACCTCCAATAATCGAGCAAACTGTTTATCTAGTTTGTTTTTCTGAAGACGCTGTGGAAAATGTGAAGGTAGAGTGATTCTTTCTTGATATTTTTTCGTTGCTTCTTTTTCCTCCATCTGTGGAACTGTATCTTTCGGAACTTCTTCAATGGATGTCTTGATTCCAACATCTTTGTTGATTTCAGTACCGTTTTTCAAGGTGATGGCTTAACATTGCTATTTCCCTCAGTTTCTTAGATTTGGTTCTGTGTTACTGGGAAGATTACTTGGCGGTCTGTAACTCTGAGCATTGGCCAATTGTCCAATTTGACTCTCCAGTGTTTTCATAGAAGCTGATTGACTTTGAATCATAACATCATATTTGGTTTTTTGATTTTAAACCATAGCTGCTAAAGCGTCGTATTTTGCTTCTTGCCTTTTCAACTGGGCAAGCACTTCTGCTATTCCTGGTTCTTTTTCATACTCATGGCTCTTGTTTTGCTGTTGGAATCCGGGTGGTGGATTGTTCATTTGCCCTGAATTGTTGCTCCATGCGAATTTGGGATGATTCCTCCACTCTGGGTTGTAGGTGTTGGAATATGGATTGTTCCCCTGTCTGTTGAAATTGTTGACATAGTTTAATGTCTCTTCTTATTGGTTGTAAGATTCTGACTCTGGTGCTCCTCCAAATGGTGAACTTGTGGATCCACCATTAACCTTCATGTTAAGAGTTTCCAGATTTTTGCAAATCATATCCAGCTTGGCATTCAGTGCTGTGTTGGCTCCAACTTCATAAATTCATGTTATTCTTTGGATCATGCTCTTTTTTGTTGGCCACAAAGAATTGTTGTTGGCCATTTCTTCAATTAAGTCTCAGGCCTGATATTTTCTTTTTTCCATTAGTGCTCCTCCAGCAGCAGCATCAATTATGGTTCTCATTATTCCAGAAAGTCCATTGTAGAAGGTTTGGACTTGTATCCATTTTGCGATCTAATGGTGAGGACATTTTCTGAGAAAATCCTTGTACCTTTCCCAAGCTTCACAAAGGGATTCTGAGTTATGTTGCACAAAGGATGTGATGTCATTCCTCAGCTTTGCAGTTCTGGCTAGTGGAAAGTACTTTGCAAGGAATTCGGTGGCTAGAGTGTTCCAAATTGTGATGGAACCTGCTGGTAATGAATGTAGCCAAGCTTTAGTTCTGTCTTTCAAGGAATATGGAAAAACTCACAGTCTCATTGCTTCGTCAACCGCTCGGTTGTAGTTGAAAGTACCGTAAACTTCCAAGAAGTTGCTGATGTGGGCATTAGGATCTTCAGTTGCATTCCCCCCAAACTGAACTGATTG
The DNA here is from genome assembly GCA_019454045.1 of Zanthoxylum bungeanum. Taxonomy (NCBI): domain Eukaryota; kingdom Viridiplantae; phylum Streptophyta; class Magnoliopsida; order Sapindales; family Rutaceae; genus Zanthoxylum; species Zanthoxylum bungeanum. The sequence goes on from SKCR01041013.1 coordinate 121,574, forward strand.
TTATATCATCTGAATGCATGTTTTGATGTCACACGTATTTGCTGGTAAAAGAGGAAGTACAATATAAGAAATGATTTCGTCCACCACCAGAATGGTTCTGTCTCGAATGGGAATTGGTGCTGCAACCTCCAAAGGTTCAGGTTCTATATTGACAATTGCCATTTGGCCTTCTCGCCTTTCCCTTCTTAACTATCTGATGGTTCTTTCAATTTCTGGGTCAAGCGGTCAGATTTCAAAGCTTCTGGTTCGTCTCATGTAGTGTCTGAGAACCTGAATCACAAGAAAATAGAAATAATAAGTAAAAATAAAATTAGATACAAGTAAATGTATCTAACCTCGAAACTAATAGTGAAAGATAAATAAGTCCCCGGCAACGGCGCCAAAAACTTGACCGGCGTAATCACACGCGTATAACGCAAGTGCACGTATCGTTCAAGTAGTATAAAAAGTATCGATCCCACGAGGACTTCATACCTAAGCTATTAATTTATGTAGCCAAATTATTACAAGTATCTAATGGATTGGCTGTTTGATTGAATGGTGACTTTAAACTTAAAACAAGTACATAAAATTGCACGAAAGTAGATTTAGGAAAATTCAATATTAAGAAACTATCTAGGGTTGTCAATCTTTCCAATATCTTTTAAAAAATGAAGTGGTTATTTCATGTTTGTGTAATATATTGGTTTACTAACCTGGAACACGAAACTATGCAAAAGCCTCTGTCGATGGTCAGCTGCACATACCAAAGTGTAACCCAATTAAACCATATGTCTATGCCAATCAAATTACCTGGATTCATTAAGATTAAGTTCCAATTGTGGCTACCCCCGCCCGACAGGTATATGTCTATCTTGTAAGGAAATCTATTAAAGGGTTATCTATCCTCAAGGAAGATCGTGGGCTATTAAGTATAAGGCTGAAACCTAAAATTCATTTGTATCAATCTTATTAGTGGCCAGTTAACAAGATGCATTAAGCTTAAGACTTAATAAGTAAACCTTTATATTACCCAAACTATAAAATAACCCCTTATAACCCGGTGATATCAGAATTCATCACAACCCCAGATAACGTACTTAGTTACGACACATATATAAGGCTAATAAAAGCTTAAATAAAATAAAAGACATAAAGTAAATGCTGAAAATTAAATAAAGTAAATGCTGGAAATTAAAAATGTAAAAGTACAATAAAAGAAAATGTTGGGGGTTAGAGGATCCAATTTTAATATTTCAAAATTAGAAATCTCTCTTATTGTCAATGTTTACTGATTAATTAATTATAAATCTAAAGGCTTCCTCCAATTTCTCCACCAATTGCTCCACCAAACATGGAACCAAACATGCCATCAAACATGGCACCAAACATGGCACCAAAAATGGCACCAAATCCTCCACCAAACATGCAAGCTTGTTTGGTGGAAGTTTGATAATTTTTATTTTTTATTTTATTTATTTTATTTTATATATTGAAAATGACTATAGTAATTACACAAAATACATTGGATTATTCATCAATTTAGGTCTTGTAAACTTCCGAATTAAAAAATATTTAAAACTTAAAAGTTGTAGATCTTTGTGTCTTCTTTAATTTGAAACTTGAATAAGCTCAATCGGATATCGGATGAAAAAGTTAGGGCCAAAATACCAAACTTGCAAAAAATTGGAATTTAGGACTACACTTCGTGACGCGTATAGTAAATTTCCATTTTCTCCATTTTTTGCTCCGGATGTCATCGTTTTAGCCTCAAGTTGATTCCATTAAGTCCCGATACTTTATTTATATGCAAAACACATAAAATCAAATCAAAACGTTCATCAAACCTGAGAAACTAAACAAAATATTAGGTAAAAGGGGCGGTAAATATTGATATATTTTCCGCTCATCATATTACTATTATAAATTATTCTTAAAGTAAATATTCATAATTGTTGGTTTTGGAATACGGTCGAACTCTTATAACCTAATGACTAACACATGTCGTATATTGAAATTGAAGTTCCAATGGTTTAACTTGATGTACCATGAGCAAGAGAAACTCGTAAAAACATGTGGGTATTCATTGGAGTGAATGCTAAATGACTCATAGGTGATTCCTAATAGTTAGAAGTACACACCGCCATCAATAGGAATCCCCTCGAGTCGATTAGCATATGTGATCCTTCACACTTTGATTTCATATATGTCAAAGACCTTTCATGGTCTGACGGCTAGATGTTCGTTGGGTATAGACCGATGCACTCGTTAATCAAGTGCGTATCAAAATAGGATCTGTCGGCCTGTATATGAAACATAAGAGGTTTAGGTATCCATCTATGTAAGTCACGATTCTTAAGACTTTGGACAAAGCCGATCACCTATAGTGGATCGCATATATCAGAAATGGTGTTTTGATTAGTTGTAAAAAATCATGGACATGTCAACATGAGATGTGAGCCTCCGAAACTTGACGGTGTAATCTATTTTTCCTAAGCATAACTCGGATAACCTATGACGGAGGGATTGTTAAAGATATGTGATGACCTCGACTTGTATAGTTCAGAAAGGGCGTTCGTGTTCTTCGCGAATTCGGAGGTGGCCGAATTGCGTACATATAAGCTAGATAGGCTTATATGACGAACATTTCTGGACTTAGAGAGTCCCACAATATGAAGTGTACTCGTTGAGCACTTGTGTAGCCCATAATGTTTTATAATAAATAATATTTGATATTATAATTATCAACTAAAATATTAAGTGTTATTGGATTACATTAATTATTTACTTTGACCCAATTGAATTAATTGGATTAATCCAAAATCACACAAGGGTTTTGTTATAATTTCATAAATATCTATACCATTTGAGGGTATTTTGGTAATTATAAATATGTAATAATAGATGTATTTGACTTGATTTAATTGGATTAAATTAAAGTGAAAGACATTTAACTAACCCATTAATTAAACTTTATCTTGATTTAATTAGATTAAATCAAAGTGATAGACAAAGGTGATTAGTCACACCAAATTATACATATTTGGACAAATTGGATTAAGCTTACATAAAGTTGATTAGAACTTTTATTAATTAAATATTGCATAAGTTTTGCTATAAAAGACAAACTTGAGCAATTTTTTAATTAAGCTTGAGAAGCTAAAACAAGAAAGAATTAGAGATATTAGCCTAAGTAAAAGAATTGTTTAAAGAAGTTTTGGAAGTTCTTTACAACATTTCAACAAGGAGAAGAAGATTGGATCTTAGAACCAAGCTTGTTAGCTTTGAGAATTCTCTACAACAATAAGGAGAATAAGATTTGATATTGGAACCAAGCTTGATAGCTTTGGAAGTTCTCCACAACATTTCAATAAAGAGAAGAAGATTGGATCTTGGAATCAAGCTTGCTAGAGAAGTTTGATATTCTCTAAAACATATTTTCATTAGTGAGTTATCATTAGTGAGACATATAATGATGAATTATGTATTGGATACATAATAACATAGCTTGATGTTGAAATTAGGCTAATTAATTGTGTACGGATGCTTTAGAAATATAAACTCAATATGCTTGTAATTGGGTCAAATATGTTCATGTTGGACATAGAACATAAAATTAGAGTTTGGAACTGTAGATGAAAGCTTAGAGCTATGACTACCATTCTAAAATCACTTGACCACCTTTGAGTGACCTAGAATTATTCATGAGTCACTTCATTGTGAGATTCTAATTTGGTTTGTGTTTTTATTCAAACTAATGCATATATGAATTTAGAATACATATATGTTTGTTGTATAACATAGTTTGATATTGGTTATGATGTTAAAATTGAATTTTAAGTGTATTAAAGTGTTTGTTGAAAATTGAAAGTGTTTTGGATTTGATTCAAGGTAAATTTACTCACTATCAATATTTTACAGAGGACAGGATCGCGACACTCACCTCTTAGAGCTGCGGGTATCGCGATGCTCACCCTTGCACGTTGCGACGTCGAGTTCTCACATATTTGGCGTTGCAATTGTTGAGGTTGGTGCTCAAAGCGCCAATTCCCATTTGTATTTCCTTGAAAATACTTTTGTAAATGTTTTATTATGAATAAAATGAGCAGTTTTTATAATATAATGTATCTTCTTATATGGTAAAGACGTAATAGACCTTAGGATGATTAGTCATGATACTGTTGCAAAAGCGTCGCAACTGACATTGAGTTGTATCATGACGCTGCCATTCTTAGATAGTTCCTGGTCAATGTTTACACTACTTGGTCAGTAAAGTAAACCCGTTGAGACCGGTACATGTCGTATACTGGAATATATGATTCCAATGGTTTTTCAATAAACCATAAGTCTTTGAGACTCGTATAGACGTGTAGGTGTTTATAGCGGATAAATACTGAACGACTCACCGAAGATTTTTAATGGTTGATACACCAACGTCAATAAGAATCTTCTTGGGTTGAGTAGCATTTGTGATTCTTCGACTTGAGATGCCACAGTGGGCACATGACACATCTTCCACACTTAGATGGCAGTCACGTCACCGATCAATTAAGATCAGACCTCCTCCTATTCATTGGGTGTGGATAGATCCTCAGGGTGTTCTGTGTGTGTCGAGATAGGATCCGTCAGTTTTGTGTACAGAGCATAGATAGTCCATATATGATTAGCAATCAGATAAAAACCATGTGCCCGTGGTACATTTTAGATGTCAGTTCTAAATGTTCTTTTAGAGATTGCTAATAGAGACGTCGATGAGATAATCCCTATAGAGATTTGACGTTTACATCTGTATCTCTGAGATATATCCGGATACCTGTGATGGATGAATTATACATATACCATGACCTCGACCTGTATGATTCAGCGAGTTTATCCGTGGTCGTCATAATTTACGGATGGGTAAATTATGGACACGAAATTAGATTTTGTGACGAATATGCCTGAATCTAGAGAGTCTCACTAATGAAATATACTCGTAGAGCACTAGGGCAACATTTATAAATAATACTGATTATTTATAAGTCGTTTAAAAGTTAAACGAAAAATACATGTGAATGGACCTTGACCGGCGTAAACACACACGTATAACGCAAGCGCACGTATCGTTCAAGTAGTAAAAATATCGATCCCACGAGGACTTAATTCCTACTGTTGTTATTAATTATTGAATCTATTTATTTACAGATATCTAATTATAGGGAGAAGAGAATTGATTGCTTTGATTGGTTGAATGTGGAATTGCTTAATAAAAATAAAATAAACAAAAGAAAATACTAAGGAAAATAAATAAACAGACTCAAAAGATCTAGGGTCGTGACTCCACACAATACTGTTAAAAGGATGAATTGATTCTCTTATTTATGTGTAATAAATTAATTTGTTAACCTGGAACACGATGATATGCAAAAGCCTCTTCCGATGGTCAGACGCAAATACCCAGTATAATCCAATTGAACCATATTCCTATGTCAACCACATTACCTGGATTCATTAAGTTTAAGTTCCAATTATAGCTACCCCCGCCCGACAGGTATATTCCTATCCTGTAAGGAAATCTATTAAAAGGGTTATCTATCCTCAAGGAAGATCGTGGGCTATTGAATCTAAGGCTGACACCTAAAATCCCTATGTCTAGTTCATTTTAGATTTACCCCATCAATCTTATTAATTTCCAGTTAACAAGACGCATTAAGCTTAAGACTCAATAAACAAACTAAAGAACTACCCATAAAAAGAAAATCAATTATTAAGTGTGTGTATTGTGTTTCATCACTTCCCTAGAATAAAAATAAAAATGCTGGGGGTTGGGGATCCACTTTTACTATTTATAATTTAGATATCTCCCTTAATATAATACATAAATTAAACATGATATTACCGACCAGCCATAAAGGCGGTATTCTTTATTAAGTCAAATTAAGTCCGACCAGCCATAAAGGCGGTAATAGTAATTGAACATAAACCAGCCACATAGGCGGTAATTACCTGTCACCTAAAGACCAGCCATATAGGCGGTGCCACATTATGTCAATTAAATAAAACCAGCCATTAAGGCGGTAATCTTTTATATTTTGAATTATAATTTCCATATTATATTTAAAGGAGATTAATCTAAATTAAAATAATAAAAGCTTCACCTTATCCCCAGCAGAAAATTAACTACTAACATTAAAGAAAGGTAGAAGAAGAGAGCTACTATTACTGAAAATTAAAAGACATAAAATAAAAATATTATTTATATATACAAAAATAGATGCTTCCTATAAAATCAGGGAGAATTTCCCAAGGAGAGCGTGAAGAAAAATGAATCTGGCGGCCTCCTTTTATAGGCTAATTTTGGCTAGCGTCGCGACGCCCAAAATACACTAGCGTCGCGACGCTGGCAACAGTTACACGGAGTCCACGCGGGTTGACCACGCGTCTGTCGGCAGCAATAATTGAGACACGTGTCATGCTCTGGTTGGCTGGCAATTCGGTCGAATGAAATTCTGACACGTGTCAGCTTGTGATTGGGTGGAAATTCGGTCTAATAGAATGGTGACACGTGGCAAGCTCTGATTCATCAATTATTCGGTCCAATAGGAAGAGGACACGTGGCACGCGCTTAGGTTGGTCGAATAGGATCTTGACACGTGGCATCCGGCGCACGTTAGTAGAACCGTTGTGATTGTGACACGTGGCACGGCGCACGTTAGCATGATCGGCGCACGTTAGCAGATTTTGACGAATCAGATTTTGACACGTGATTGACGGCGTACGTTAGCAGATCCGGCGCAGGCTGGGCGTCGCGACGCGAAAGGCTTCAGCGTCGCGACGCCAAAATGATGAAAATGCCCTTTTTGTCCAATTTTGTCCATTTTGCCCCCAAATTGTCTCCAATGCTTTCCAAACTTTATTTATCTGCAAAATAACACAAAATACATCAAAATATTCACAAAACTCAAGAAACTATACAAAATATTAGGTTAAATGAGTCGGAAATAGTGATAGATTTACCACTCATCACACCCCCAAACCTAACATTTTGCTAGTCCTCGAGCAAAACATAAAATAAAATAACATAAATAATTAACTAAGCCACTTTCGTAGGGATCACGGTTGCATTTAGCGTATGCAACAAGCCTTTAAACCTCTAGGTGTCCCTAGTGGATGAGTTGTAGTCTCGTGAGGGCTTACAGCAACGATACCCACAAACGTTTTTACAAAAGTAAAAAGTTAGTTAAAACTAATGCACACAAAAGCAAAAAGACAAAAGAAAAGAGAAAAAAGAAGTTAGTGACTAATCAGGTGAAACTTCTACTCCAAGTTATTAGTTGTTTTGTTTCATTCTAAATTACCGAATAAGTAAATTCTCCGATTATTTTTACCATTCTCCATATACACAGCTAACAAAATATTAATCAATTCATTTTTGCCCACAAGAGTCACAAGTGCAGTTGATAAGAAAGTAATATTTTTGTCCTAAAATTCTATCAGATTTCACACCTTTTTTGTAGCAATGGAATAAATTTTTCTGATTTTTCTGATTTTTTATTTGATTTTTTCTGAATTTTGACTTTTTATTTATATACAATACCTTCCGTCTATGTAGCGAGCTTTGGGTCGGTGGCTCCCAAACCAGTTGGCTTTAGGGCACCAGGTGTTAAGACACCCCTACGGACTTAATTACCCAGACTTCAGATATAAATATATTTTTTTGTAGCATCTTCGATCCATGTAGCGAGCTTTGGGCCAGTGACTCCCAAACCAGTTGGTTTTAGGGCACTAGGTGTTAAACACACCTTACAGACTTAATAACCCAGATCTTAGATACTTTATTTTTGTACATCAGAAATTTTTTTTTTTTTTTAATTCCATAACTATTTATAGATGCTTCCTCCAATTAAACTAGAGCACGAAATATTACAAACTTTTCAATTACAGCTCATGTCTGTATGTTACTATGCATATTGATAATACCTGCCAACTGAGCATATGAAGATCCATTTTAGTCAGTATTAAGGAGAATTACAAATTAAATAATTTAAAAGGAAATAAACAAAAATTAACTTGTTTCGAAATAGGTTTGAGATACGTCTCAGGAGTGAAAACTCCTTACTCAGCTATCTCTTACCAATTTCACCATTTAGTCAAAACATAAAAACAAAAATATTTTTGTAATTTTTGAAAATTTTTCAATTTTTTTGTATTTTTCGAAAAATTTAGGACTAAAAATAAAAACACAATACAAACAAGTACTATTAACTATACCTCACCCCCAAACCTAAATGTGACATTGTCCCCAATGTCTTAAATAGTAGAAGAAGAGTTTAGAAAATCGTACCTGGTTAGTTGAAATTTTACAGGAAATTAAAGGTTAAGATCCAGATTTATTCGACGCTTCTTACCACGATCATCATCGGACCATTTTATCTTTGAAATGATAGGGTCAACTTGTGGTTCATAGGCTATGAGTTGGTCAATTAGATCCGGAGCAGTTCTGGCAGTAAAGATGAGTTCTTTCATAGGTTTCGACACGAACCCATTTCTCCGAGCATCATCAAGAAACACACAAAGAAAATCATAAAATCCATCAACGTTGAGCAGTCCAAGCGGTTTCTGGTGTATGTTCAGGTTCGCCCAAGATAGTACTATAAAAATTTCCTCCAATTTGCCCAAGCCACCTGGTAAAGCAATAAAAGCATCAGAACGGTTAATCATTTCTACCAGTCGTTAAGACCTACCTGGCACAATCAGTTCCTCTCCGTTTGATGATCCAATAAGATTCGCCTCTGCCAAGGGTTTTGGGATGATTCCCAAAACGTGACTGCCTCCTTCCTGTACGGCCTTTGAAACGATACCCATAAGTCCAAGATTTCCTCCGCCATATATTAAGTGCATATTCTTGCTGCTAAGACTCGACCCAATTCATGTGCTGCTTATATGTATTGTGGTTTAGTACCAACAGTACTACCGCAAAACACACAGATGTTTTCAACTCGTCTTCTTGAAGTGGTTTCCATTTTTTTATGTATTTCTTTCTCAACTATGGATGCCTTCAAAAGTGCAATGACGGGCTGAATTTATAGTACCTGAAAGGGGTGAATACAATAATAGCACAAGTATCTTCCAGGGGACGATTGTTAGCTAAACAACAAAAGAAATCGTGAAAGGTCAAAAAGTCTGGATCCTGTCTACGAAAATAAAGATAATTACAACAGAAAAGCAAATCAAAGCAATAATTAAGGCAACGAAATTGTGTATGCAATACGCCACTCGTTTGGTATATAAATCCATTAGGATGTGTCTTAAGATTTCATTCCTTATTCAGCCATCGTTAATGAATTGTTTCTCTTCTTTAATTGCCAAACACAATTCCTTCTGTCTTAAAATGCTCCATTTGTGCTTTTCCCTACAAAAATAACACACAAAATTAAAAAGTTCACACTATGTATACACAAAATATGAAAACAGAAATTACAACAAATTGCATGGGTTGCCTCCCTGCTAGCGCTAAATTTTTCGTCTTCAGCCAGACGTGACTGAAATTCATCTGTTAAGGAGGTTTCAGTGTCGTTTTGGATGTCCTATCAAAGACAATCCCGTGAGCGTTGCTTTTGAAGGGTCTCTTCCAACGGTAAAGTGGCAAAAAGAGTTTTGTCTCATTCAGTGCTCGTGCTACCTTTGTGATACTTGTTGCTCCATTGGTTCCTGAAAAGAAAGAAAGAAAATCAGGAGGTCTCGTATGATGCTTGACTTGGAATGGAAGTTCCATTCTGTCAAGCTTCTGGGTGATATCTTTGATTTGTACTCCCCAAAACAGCGATGTTTCTCCTGAATGCTCTGGATCTTTATTAAGGTCAGACATTTGCTCCTCCATTTGCTTTGCTTCTTGCTCCACCTTTTCTTCATAGATGTATTTTAAAATTTCTGCATTCAGCTCTTCATCTGTCATCTGTGAAATACATGTTTCAAAATTTTCAACCTGAGGATGTAAAGAAATGTCAGATTTTAAGTCTTCATCCTCTGATCTGGGTGAAATGATTGGCTCAGGTAGATCTTCTTCAAACATTTGTGCTATGGAATCTCCAAGATCTTCATTTTGAGGATACAAAATTCCATCCTCAATTTTTGATGCAGTTGGTACAATATTTCGGCTTCATCCTCGTCAGAATCTGAATAATAGAAATCAAATCGAGACTTTGCCGGTTCGGGTTCCTGAACTGATACCTCTGGTTCTTGATTCTCCTCAGCTTCCTCCTCTGTTAAGGTGTCATCGTGGATTTTTGGTACTCGAAGGCTTCATCAGTGTTATCTGAAACTGGTTCTTGAGATATGATGTCTGGTTTTCTGTTAATTGTCTGATCTGATCTGTCATTCTTTGTATGGATCTACGTTACTCTGAATTTGTGCATCAAATCGAGCTTCTGTTCTTTGAACATGTGAATTAATTGATCTTCCTCGGATGGTTCTAGTTCTTGATAAGGATTGAAGGAAGATGGTGGATAGGATGGAAAATGTGATGGTTCTTCGTACCTTGGTTGATTCCAAAAATTCTGCCACTCTGAAAGGTAAATACATTGATCGCTCGGGTGGTTACCATCACATATTACACATCTCCCCATTTCGTTCTGTTGAACAAATGTAGTATTGCTTGGTTCTGGCATCCAGTGATAATCGTTGGGCTGAACAACAGGCCTCAGAAAACCGGACTGTTGCTCCCAGATTTGGGGTGTATCTTCTTGTAAAGTTCGTGATTTCTCAATTTCCCAATAGTGTTCCATTTTTTTATCACCTGAAAACAAAAGAAATAAAAATTACAAATAAATAAAGAAAATTAGATGTAAGTAAATTTGATAGTTTCAAAATAACAACTCAAGAAATATAAGTCCCCGGCAACGGCGCCAAAAACTTTACCGGCGTAAACACACACGTATAACGCAAGCGCACGTATCGTTCAAGTAGTAAAAATATCGATCACACGAGGACTTAATTCCTACTGTTGTTATTAATTATTGAATCTATTTATTTACAGATATCTAATTATAGGGAGAAGAGAATTGATTGCTTTGATTGGTTGAATGTGGAATTGCTTAATAAAAATAAAATAAACAAAAGAAAATACTAAGGAAAATAAATAAACAGACTCAAAAGATCTAGGGTCGTGACTCCACACAATACTGTTAAAAGGATGAATTGATTCTCTTATTTATGTGTAATAAATTAATTTGTTAACCTGGAACACGATGATATGCAAAAGCCTCTTCCGATGGTCAGACGCAAATACCCAGTATAATCCAATTGAACCATATTCCTATGTCAACCACATTACCTGGATTCATTAAGTTTAAGTTCCAATTATGGCTACCCCCGCCCGACAGGTATATTCCTATCCTGTAAGGAAATCTATTAAAAGGTTATCTATCCTCAAGGAAGATCGTGGGCTATTGAATCTAAGGCTGAAACCTAAAATCCCTATGTCTAGTTCATTTTAGATTTACCCCATCAATCTTATTAATTGCCAGTTAACAAGACGCATTAAGCTTAAGACTCAATAAACAAACTAAAGAACTACCCATAAAAAGAAAATCAATTATTAAGTGTGTGTATTGTGTTTCATCACTTCCCTAGAATAAAAATAAAAATGCTGGGGGTTGGGGATCCACTTTTACTATTTATAATTTAGATATCTCCCTTAATATAATACATAATTAAACATGATATTACCGACCAGCCATAAAGGCGGTATTCTTTATTAAGTCAAATTAAGTCCGACCAGCCATAAAGGCGGTAATAGTATTGAACATAAACCAGCCATATAGGCGGTAATTACCTGTCACCTAAAGACCAGCCATATAGGCGGTGCCACATTATGTCAATTAAATAAAACCAGCCATTAAGGCGGTAATCTTTTATATTTTGAATTATTTTCCATTATATATTAAAGGAGATTAATCTAAATTAAAATAATAAAAGCTTCACCTTATCCCCAGCAGAAAATTAACTACTAAACATTAAAGAAAGGTAGAAGAAGAGAGCTACTATTACTGAAAATTAAAAGACATAAAATAAAAATATTATTTATATATACAAAAATAGATGCTTCCTATAAAATCAGGGAGAATTTCCCAAGGAGAGCGTGAAGAAAAATGAATCTGGCGGCCTCCTTTTATAGGCTAATTTTGGGCCAGCGTCGCGACGCCCAAAATACACTAGCGTCGCGACGCTGGCAACAGTTACACGGAGTCCACGCGGGTTGACCACGCGTCTGTCGGCAGCAATAATTGAGACACGTGTCATGCTCTGGTTGGCTGGCAATTCGGTCGAATGAAATTCTGACACGTGTCAGCTTGTGATTGGGTGGAAATTCGGTCTAATAGAATGGTGACACGTGGCAAGCTCTGATTCATCGATTATTCGGTCCAATAGGAAGAGGACACGTGGCACGCGCTTAGGTTGGTCGAATAGGATCTTGACACGTGGCATCCGGCACACGTTAGTAGAACCGTTGTGATTGTGACACGTGGCACGGCGCACGTTAGCATGATCGGCGCACGTTAGCAGATTTTGACGAATCAGATTTTGACACATGGTTGACGGCGTACGAGTTAGCAGCATCCGGCGCAGGCTGGGCGTCGCGACGCGAAGGCTTCAGCGTCGCGACGCCAAAATGACGAAAATGCCCTCTTTGTCCAATTTTGTCCATTTTGCCCCCAAATTGTCTCCAATGCTTTCCAAACTTTATTTATCTGCAAAATAACACAAAATACATCAAAACGTTCACAAAACTCAAGAAACTATACAAAATATTAGGTTAAATGAGTGGGAAATAGTGATATATTTACCACTCATCAAACCTAATAGTCATTTCCTAATTTTTGTGTATTTACATTTAATGATAGATTTTATCAAATACACTTAATTAATTATCAAATTGAGATATTTGACTAATATCATAAATATATATGTATTTTATATTTAATGTAAATATAATACATATATTTAATATATTTATATTTAAATAATTATTTAATTATTTAATGTTTAAATAATTAAATTAATTAAAAATATAAATATCCTAAGTTGTGATATTTATGGAGATGCTTTTAGTTGTTATTTTTGACTTGTTGAATATTCATTAAAGTTGTAATGATAAGGTTAACAAGTTGATAAAGCTTTAATGAAACAAATTGAAAAATATCTAGATATTTTCCTTATACCTAAATTCGGACAAGGCTAATTGTGAGAGGTATAAATTGTTTTATTTCATTTTAGGGTTTCATAAGTTCATTAGACACCAAAAATAACACAAAAGAAGTTGCGAGCAAAGCTCGAAGGCAAAAGGAAAAGGCTTAGAAATATTTGGTATTGTAAGTTTTTCTTTAAGGTCTTTAACATGAAAAATATTTCTAACATACTTAACTTTAATTTGTGATGCTTTGTTGTTATCTTTATTCTTATAGTTTGTGTTTAATTGGTTGTGAACTTGAATGAAAGATGTATGCATGTAAGTAAGCTTGAAATGGTTTCAAAGGCTTACTTTTGATTGTTTGAAAATCAAGTTGCCATTCTAGAGTTGTTAAGGCACTCCTTGGTGACCTAGAATTGTTCTAGAGTTATTTCAAAGTGGTGAGACATGTTTGGTGATGCAAAGAATGAATTAAAGTGTTGAATTTTAAAGATTTGGTAAAATTAGTCAATTTGGTGAAATTGTAAAATTAGGGTTCTTAACCCTTTTCCAAATTTGAGGCTTTTCATATATGTGATGTATTATGGAGTGTATATGATGCATGTAAATTTTTGGGTTGATTGGATTTGATCTTGGCATGTTTTAAACATAAAGGAGTAAATAGCAATAACCGAAAAATGAGGGTGCTCACGACAATTAGCAAAAAGTTTGGGGATTTGATTGCAATCTGATTTTGATGTGATATGTTGAAAATCATTTTAGAAGTGATTTAAAATCATCCAAAATTATCTTTGACAATTTTAGGACTAAAATGATCAATTTGCAAAGTTGTGGGGTAATTCGGTAATTACCAAGAAATTTGATCTCTTGTGTAATTTTTCAGAATTTAATAATTGGATAATTAAATAAAAAAAAGTTTATTTAATTGATCCAAGAAAAATTTTGAAATCGGAAAATTTTGATTTTCCATTATTCCGCTGTGTTACCGGATTTTCGCCATAAAACTCATACAAAATGGTATCAGAGCGAGTCTGATTCTGGTCACCCTAATATGATTATGCCTTTTAAATTCAATGTTTAATTTAATCTTTGCTTGTTGCATGCATGTATTTATTTAATTTGATTAAATAAAGTAAAAAGTATCTTTTCCGGAAAATCCCTAATTAATAAGGTTTATGTGAATTATGTATTTGATGCATATTACATGGTCCGCCTTGTCAATACGGTTTATGAATATTTTTCTGTGACTACATCCGAGACTGTGCCACTGCTGTGAGGGTGTAGCCGATAGAAATTTATTTATGCCGGATGTTTATTAGATAATAGATAAATTCAAGCGAAAGCGGAATCCTGAACGTGCCCAAACGTTTAAGGTTACGCAAGTAGCTTGAGTTTATCATTGACGAGTTTAACCTTGGTATGTCTCCATGTGAACGTGCCTAAGCTGTCACAACGAGAAACGACAAGGACTGGAAACCCATGATTCACTATTGAGTGATTGACAATGAGTTGTCTACCTGATGAATATACGTAGGCGAGACCGTGTCACTGCACTGAGCTGAAATATATTCATGGGATCCACCTTTCACTATTTTTATTTAATTTAATTATTAAATCTTTGTATTCTGTTTGGGGATTACAATTTTGCATGATTTAGTGGGATGGGCATTTTTAGATTAAAAATCCATGATCTATTTAATGCTTTTGATATTATATGAAACTGCTTTATATCTGCTAACCGTTTTTCGTGATCTATGTGATAGATTTGCGATGGCGGCACCATCTTCTAATCAGTTTACGCGTATGCTGGATACGAACAAATTCAAAGGCGCTGAGAACTTCGCCGATTGGGACTTCGATTTAAGGATTGTCCTTGATTCTGAAGTGTTGGGATATGTACTTGAGGGTCCACTGCCCCTAACTGTGTCTGATGAATCAACACCGGAGGAACACCAAGTTTTCCAAGCTTGGAAAGATGATGATTTAAAAGTTAAATCATACATCTTAAGTTCGTTGGCACCGGGACTCATGAAACAATACTATAGCATGTCAGATGTGTATAGTATGATGATACGATTAAGAGAATCGTTTATGAACCAAGAACAAGTCGTTTTTCATAAAGTTGCAATGGAACTGTTCCATTCGCGACTGGATGAGGGGCAAGCTGTGAGCTCGCATATTCTTCACATGATCGATTTGATCAATCAACTGAGGCAACATAATCTCCCTCTGAATGACATTCTCGGTAGGATTGTCATTCTTGGTTCGCTCCCAGCTTCATATCGCCAATTCATGATATATTTCAACATGAATGGGATTATCTGCACCTACCATGAACTGCATAGGATGCTGATCAAGGTGGAAGAGGACCTCAGGAAAGGAGTGTCGTCTCACCCTCCGAAACCTACTTCACTTTCTGCTTCTTCCCAGACCTGGTCAAAGGGAAAGAAGAAGAAAGCGAAGAAGAAGAATGGTTTCGGTCCTCAACCATAAGAAAAGATAGCAAAGCCCAAGAGGGCTTCCGAAGACAAATGCCATCACTGCAGCAAAGTCAGGAACTGGAAAAGGAACTGTCCTGACTACATTGCCCAGATAAGGAAGGAGAGAGCATCTACATCAGGTACATTTATTTTTCCAGTTATTGATATCTCACTAGATTGTGAAGCTATTACATCCAGTTAGATTTTGAAACCTGCTTGTCATTTTCACATTTGCAATTCGTTGCAGATGCTGAAGGAAAGTATGAAACTGAAGCCTGGAGACATGCAGTTGCGTTTGGGAGTGGAGACTCTTTGGATGCAGTTGCAGTTGGAGTGTGCGAGATCCCTTTACCGAATGGGAAACTTTTGTTGTATGACTACTACCTTATACCAGGATGTGTAGCTAATATTATATCTTTTTTTGTATTAGATACATAAGGTTATCGTATTAATATTAAGAACTGTTCTTTGTATTTATATGATAAACGTAATATTCAGATCCTTTGTTGTCCAAATGAGCATGGTCATTACACATTGCATACTTCTAAAGATATTTTAAATACTGGGATTAATAAACGTAGTTTACCTATTGTTAATAATACTGAACTTTGGCATATGCGGCTGGGTCATATAGGCGTTAAACTCCTTACCCAATTGGTTAGGAATGGGTTGATACCAGATCTCACCATTGAACCCTATCCAATTTGTGAATCGTGTATTCAGGGTAAGATGACCAAAGCCTAATTTTCTGGTGTTGGACACCGCGCCACTAACTTACTGGAACTCGTATATTTTGATGTATGTGGTTCACTAAGTCAGACTGCTCACAGTGGTTATTCATACTCCGTTACCTTTATCAACGATCTGTCACGGTATGGTTATGTCTATCTGATGCGACATAAATCAGAATCATTTGAAAAGTTCAAAGAGTTCCGAAATGAAGTAGAAAAACAGACTGGTCAATATATTAAATACCTTCGATCCTATTGAGGCGGCGAATATATGAGCAGTGAGTTCATGGATTATATGAAGGAGAATGGGATTCTCGCTCAATATACTCCTCCAGGTACTCCACAATACAATGGAGTGTTTGAGATGAGAAATCAGACTTTATTGGATATGGTCCAATCGATGTTGAGTTTTACAGATTTGCCATATTACTTATGGGGCTACTCTCTTTTAACAGCAACACATCTTTTGAATAAGATTCCTTCAAAAACTGTTCCTACGACTCCGTATGAGATATGGACCGGTAGGAGAAAAAATCTTAGTTATATTAAGGCTTGGGGTTGTTCTGCCTATGTCAGGGTGACTCAACAATATAAACTTTCGCCTCGAGGGCAAAAGTTTAGGTTTGTTGGATATCCTTCGAACACGAGGGGATATCTGTTCTATGATATCGAGCATCGAAATGTGTTCGTAGCTCGCTTCGTAAAACTTCTAGAAGTAGAATTTTTGTCAGAAGGTGGTAATTATAGACAGGTTGAACTTGATGAAGTCCAACCTGAAAACAACGAACCAACGGAGGAACCTGAGATTCAAGTAGATGAAGAACCTTCAATACACACACTCCGTAGGTCACAAAGGGTATCAAGACCTCCTGAATGCTTGTATTTGATACAAGAAAATAGTCTCGATTTTCTCTTAGTTGAAGAGATTGATCCTTTTTACCTATAGAGAATCGATGTTGGACATCGACTCCGTGAAATGGCAAAGTGCCATGAAATCAGAGTTAGACTCAATGCATGAGAATCAAGTTTGGGACTTGGTTCCGCTTCCCGAAGGAATTGTTCCTATCGGTTGTAAATGGGTTTACAAGAGGAAGCGCGGGCCTGATGGTAAGGTTGAAACTTACAAGGCCCGACTGGTAGCAAAAGGTTACATGGAGTGACCTAGCGTCGACTACGATGAAACTTTTTCACCTGTAGCCATGCTTAAGTCTATTAGGATTTTGCTTTCTATAGCTGCGTATCATGACTACGAGATTTGGCAAATGGATGTCAAAACGGCTTTTCTAAATGGATATCTTAATGAAGAAATCTATATGAACCGTTCTTGTATTTATATGATAAACGAATATTCAGATCATTTGTTGTCCAAATGAGCATGGTCATTACACATTGCATACTTCTAAAGATATTTTGAATACTGGGATTAATAAACGTAGTTGATCTATTGCTAATAATACTGAACTTTGGCAAATACGGCTAGGTCATATAGGCATTAAACGCCTTACCCAATTGGTTAGGAATGGGTTGATACCATATCTCACCATTGAATCATATCCAACTTATGAATCGTGTATTCAGGGTAAGATGACTAAAGCCACATTTTCTGGTGTTGGACACCGCGCCACTAACTTACTAGAACTCGTACATTCTGATGTATGTGGTCCACTAAGTCAGACTGCTCACAGTGGTTATTCATACTTCGTTACCTTTATTGATGATCTGTCACGATACGGTTATGTTTATCTGATGCGACATAAATCAGAAACCTTTGAAAAGTTCAAAGAGTTGCAAAATGAAGTAGATAAACAAACTGGTCAATATATTAAATGCCTTCGATCTGATCGAGGCATCGAATATATGAGCAGTGAATTCATAGGTTATATGAAGGAGAATGAGATTCTCGCTCAATATACACTTCCATGTACTTCACAGCACAATGGAGTGTCTCAGAGGAGAAATCAGACTTTATTGGATATGGTTCGATCGATGTTGAGTTTCACAGATTTGCCCTATTACTTATGGGGCTACTCTCTTTTAACAGTTGCAAATATTTTGAATAAGATTCCTTCAAAAGCTATTCCTACGACTCCATATGAGATATGGATCGGCAGGAGACCAAATCTTAATTATATTAAAGTTTGGGGTTGTCCTGCCAATGTCAGGATGACTCAGCAAAATAAGCTCTCGTCTCGAGGGAAAAAATTTAGGTTTGTTGGATATCCTTCGAATACGAAGGGATATCTGTTCTATGATACCGAGCATCGAAATGTGTTTGTAGCTCGCTTCGCAAAATTTCTAGAAGTAGAATTTTTATCAGAATGTGGTATCATAGACATGTTGAACTTGATGAAGTCCAACCTGAAAACAACGAACCAATAGAGGAACCTGAAGTTCAAGTAGATGAAGAACCTTCAACACACACACTATGTATGTCACAAAGGGTATCTATACCTCCTGAACGCTTATATTTGATACAAGAAAAGAGTCTCGATTTTCTCTTAGTTAAAGAGACTGATCCTTTTACCTATAGAGAATCGATGTTAGACATCGATTCAGTGAAATGGAAAAGTGCCATGAAATCCGAGTTAGACTCAATGCATGAGAATCAAGTCTGGGACTTGGTTCCGCTTCCCGAAGGAATTGTTCCTATCGGTTGTAAATGGGTTAACAAAAGGAAGCGCGGGCCTGATGGAAATGTTGAAACCTATAAGGCCCAACTGGTAGCAAAAGGTTACACGTAGCGACCTGGTGTCGACTACGATGAAACTTTTTCACCAGTAGAAATACTCAAGTCTATTGGGATTTTTCTTTCTATAGCTGCGTATCATGACTACGAGATTTGGCAAATGGATGTCAAAACTATAGGAAACGCTTTCCTAGCGTAGCGGAAACGTCTTAGGCTCACGGATCGGACTTGAAAAATTTTCTGCCCTTCTCCTATGAATGACGAATGGAACCAAGTATACTGAAATTTTGCTTCTATTTTTGACAAAATTTCAGCCCCGAAACAGCCCCCGAATAACAGCTCAAAATCGAACTATTTTAACACCCGATTCGCGCCCAACACACTTCAGAAACAACCTCTAAAATGCGTGGACAGTAGCTATGTTTTGGTTCTGATTTTTCACTTGAAAACAGCCCCAAACCATCACAAAATATTCCCCAAAAATTCTGGATTAAAACGAAACCAAATCGGGTTTCGTTTCACCAAGCAAAGGGGCGACAATGAGCAATATTTTGCCTCAGTATCGTGAACAATGAAATAAGATGAAGATGAAATAAAGTTCGAGACCACAAAGTCTTCCGTGTTATGTCTCGTTACCAACGAATACTTGTGTGGGCAAGACTCACAAAATAATCTCTAACGAATTAGAGATTAAGTCACACAAACAACTTTTGTTCTGATTTTTATTTTTATTTTTATTTTTGTTCTTGTTTTTCTTTCTCAACAATTGAGAGGATTTGGAAGAAGAATAAAGGTGGCTAGGGTTAGAATGAGAGGCTTAGGCAAAAAGAAAAAAATAAAATCCTTTTTATACCTAGGGTTATTTGTTTCTAAAACAAAAAAAACCCATCCTCTCCCACTTTAGCAAGTTTCGGCCAATGCATCTAATTTTATTTAGTTTTGTAACAAATGTATTAACTTTCAATAAAAGGAATATATGTTACAAAAATAAAAAGTTAATACCTTATTAAAAGGTTTAACTTCCAAAATAATGTCAACAGTTTCCAAAACCCAAAAATTGGAATTCCTAATTTAACCTTACATTAAACAAATTTGGAATTCCTAATTTGACCTTACATTAAATTATATCTTATATAATTTAATACATTTATTTGAATATCATATATTTAATAAAACCATATATGAACTTTTAATATAATTTTTTTATGTGTGACAAGATAATATTATTAATCATATTAATAATATTTATACCTTTGTGAGTATATAATTGGACTATCTAATTATACTAAATCCACTATAGTAAATCGAGCTAGCACGGGGACCAAATGGACCTATGGTTTCGAGCTCCAATAATCTCGAAATATTAATTAAACTCTTAATTAAATATTCCGAATTATTAACTCCAGGTTATTCCACTAAAAACCCGAAGTTGCACTCTCATTTTCGCAGATGATATATTAAGCCGAACCAAGTCGATATCCATCGATATAGCACTACATATAGATTAACCCTTCACAAGTATCTCGTAATTTGAGCCGGGTCAAAATTTTTGTTATACCCCTCTAATTATTTTTACCTTAAGTACCATTGATTCTAATGAACGATTTATTCATTACCATTATGAATTTTAATCTTTCTATTCGTAATAGAAAGACTTGAGCGCTCAAATCGTTCAAGCACCGAATCAACCCTTAAGAAAGATACTCATATACTTCTTCCGAATCAACCCTTAAGAAAGATACTCATCTATTTCTCGCAAGAAGAAGTGAACTTCATGTCTATGTAAAACGTTCCCAGCTACACAAGAGACCATGTCCCCAAAGTACATGGCTATTGGTCGGGACTGCTACACCAAACCTCACATTTATAAATTAAAGGACATAGCCTGCCATGCAAGAGTTCGTAGTACGTTCAGGATTAAGATCAATGCATATATGACCATCTAGTAGATCCAAATGACTTTCTTTATTTAACGGATATTAAAAGAATGTCATTTCCATCTGGGTCCAGTCCTATATGATCATATCATACAAGGTGCCTCGATTCTCATGTCTCTACATGGACGATCCCAGATCGGTCGCCATAAGAATATAGAATGGACCGCAGCTACAGATAAACCACAAACAAAGTACCCGCTTTGTTTTCTCTCTATGGACTATTTAGATTACTAACTTCAGACTTAAATCCCCTTGTGTATGACACTCATACACTAAGTTCGAAGGCACATAAGTAATCTAGGGTATTCAAGATAATTTATAATATGCGAAAATTAAACAAACACTTTGATTAATGAATAATGCATCATTTTATTTCAAAACACATAAAACCGTTTACATCATATGTAGCTCTAGGGCATACATCCCAACAATCTTCCACTTGCACTCGAGCAAATGGGACATGTCACGTAGTCCTAGCCATTTAGGTGACGTTCAAACACTTTAGCCGACAAGGTCTTTGTAAACGAATCAGCCAGGTTATCTGCGGATGCAATCTTTGTGACGGTAACATCTCATCTCTGCACTATCTCCTTGATGAGATGATATTTCCTCTCTATATGATTTTCCCCTCTTGTGACTTCTTGGTTCTTTGGAGTTTGCCACTGCACCACTATTATCGCAATAAAGTGTGAGTGGTCCACCATATCTGGAATAACTTTCAAATCTCCCAAGAATTTACGGAGCCAGACTGCTTCCTTAGCTGCTTCACAACCTGCTACGTATTCAGCCTCTATGGTGGAGTCAGCAATGCAGGATTGCTTTATACTCCGCCATACTATAGCCCCTCCACCTAGGGTAAACACTGATCCAAATGTTGATTTCCTATAATCAACATCTGTCTGAAAATCAGAGTCTGTATATCCCCTAAGGATCATATCCTCACCGGAATACTGTAACGACCCCAGTTATTTAGTTCGATCTGTAATGCTTAAAATTTCTTTTTCTCCTTTCCCGAATTAGAGAAAATAATTTTTGAATTGTTGGAAGTAATAAATATTTATTTACCTAATCAAGCCCAATTTTTTTTTTTACCAAAGCCCATTATAATGATAAGCAGGAAAAGAAAATAATAAGTAGAAGCCCAAGCCCAAATAGTAGAAGTCTTTACACTTTTCCATTAAATAAATAAATATATTTATAATTCTAGAAATTACTCACACATGTGATCAATATGCACACACGTGTAAAATAAATACACACACAGCTATTACACTCACGCGCACACAGAGCTCACAATACAAAAAACGCACACAGAGAAAGTCAAAACGAGAGGGAGCAGAAAGAGAGTAAACAGAGCAGAGAGAGAGAGTGGAGACGAATCAGAAGAAGAAAATAAAGAGGAAACCAGGGACGCGTGAGAGGGAAGCAGCAGACCGAGAAATAGAAAGGAGAAAAAGATTAGAAGCAGGCCGAAAATGAGAAGTGGAGAGGATGAAGCAGAAGCCGAAAAAGAGAGAGGGGAAAAGAAGAGAAGATCGAATAGGAGGAATGAGGGGAATTGAGAGAAAGAATACAAATGTGTAAGTAATCTATGTTTGTGATTTCTTTGAGATCAATTAGATTTGATAGATTTGGGTTTGTTAAAAGAAAATTAGAAAATTGAATGAAGGGATAATTAGAAATGTATTAGAGAAAATCAAATTAATTTTATTGTGCGAAATTGAAAGAAATGAATTGATTAGAGAAGAAAAAGAACCGGTAGAACCCTAGGAAATTGGGGGTTTTGAAATCTGGATATGAGAATGACTAGTGATTAAATTGGGACTTTAATTAGTAAAATAATAAATAGTTATGTATTTATATGTTCATAAAATCTGAATTTGTGATAATGGCAGTAATAGGACTTATGAAACTCAAATTTTGGGGTTGGGTAAGGTTACATATTTAAATAGACGTATTATGGTTGTGATTAGATAACGGGGTTGATGCGTAAAGGAGTGCTTGTAATATAGTCGAGAGGTTTGGATTTCTAAAGTTGAAGTTGAGTTTTTTTTAGAAGTTTAAATTAGTATAAAAGTAGAAACTTATATTGAACATATGTATTAATGGTAAAACAGGAAGCGGATATTAGGTATTACGAATGTATGAAACAAGAATGCTTAAGCATTATCTGATAATTCTAGGTAATAATTAAAAGAGCTTATTGTTAAGTTATATGTCATTGTATGATTGCAATAATTATTGAGTAAAGTAAATGAACAAATAAATAGACTTTATATATTATACGGCACAATATAAAGTCAACAACGTAAAGAGATTATAAGTTTAACTAGTGAGCTGTGAATAAATGTATGAATTTATATAATGGTTAGCGTTATGATTTCGGTTAATGTGAAGTTTTATTTAAATATAGAATGGGAATTAAAAGTGAGTTTGCGTAGTAATGATGAATGTTTTTATAGTGTTTGAGTTTATTAGTTTGAGCATGAATATATGGTATTGTAGGTATGAAATGCATATTAGATTTTGGGTAACTAAATAGTTGTGACATCTTATAATACAAGTGAGCGTGTGTAAGGTGTGCAAGTTGTGTTGATGATAATTTAAGCCTATAAGAAAATAAGAAAAATTAAGAATGAAAGCATAAAAAGAATAGAATACATGTGTTTTTCAATTATAGATAAGTATAATCATATGCATGTAAATATTTATGACAATACAAAGATAAGTAAATAAGAATGTGTAAATATAAACTAGTAATATTGGAAAATGGTTAAATTAGCCAATGTGTTGAGATAGATATTATTCTATGATTGGAATGTTGAATTGGTAATGTTTATAGATTATGAATGTGAAGTGTGGTACGTAAGTTGTATATAAGTTTTAAGTGTGTGATTTTTGCATTTGTTTATATTGGTTGAGTGCGTATGTATTAGTATAGATTATTTGTGGGATTGTTTTATAAGTTGCTGATATTATTGGACATGAAAGTAAGCTAAGCTTTGATTATATGCACGTGTACGAAGCATGTATGATGAAACCATATAGGCATATAATAAACGATACATATATCATTTATTCCTAGGAATGCATGAGCATATACGTGATTTATGATTCTCAGAAATTGATAAAGAAGTTGAGATGTTTTGAAACTCAAAGTGTTTTAAAAGAAAAGTTTCAGATGTTTTTTTTAGGGAAATGTTTTCAGAAAATGTTTGATACAGTTTTGAGATTTTAAGCATGAGTTTTATAGCTTTATGTTTTTTGGGGCATGAGGTAAAACCTCACCCCAGTATGTAACTTGAGATAAAGTTGGAATTGACGGATACAGAGGACATGTGCACATGTAGGGCCAGGATGGCGGCTTAGGATCGTGTACCTGGTCCGTAGTCTAGAGCTTGGGCGGTAGCATTGATCCGCACCCCCAGTTCTAGTGGTGGCTACACCCAGTTGAGTCGTTGTCCTGGGTGTAGAGCTCTACGTTGTAGTTGAGTCGTTGTCCTGGACGTAGGGCACCACCAGTTTCAGAGATGCCCAGTTGAGTCTGTTTCCTGGGCATAGAGCACACCCAGTTGAGTCGTTGTCATGGGTGCAGAGAGATGTCCAGTTGAGTCGTTGTCCTGGACATCAGAGACCCGGTGAATATACCTGGACACGTCCAGTTGAGTCGGTTTCCTGGACGTAGAGAAGTTTTCAGTTTTCAGATTTTTCAGTACACAGTTTTCCAGATCATCAGTATGTAGTTTTCAAAAGTCCGACTTTAGTAAACAGATTTCAGAAAATAAATTTTTGAAACAGTTTCCAAAAACCAGAAATTTGAAGCATGTTTTCAGAAAAGACAAGTTTTACAAGAGATTTTCAGAAAACAGTTTTTCAGAAAGTATTTTCTAAAAAGTATAGCATAATTAAAGTTCATTACAGCTTATAGGTTATGCATATAAATCATATTTTATGGTTAATGTACGAGATGCATATAATCGATATTGGAGTATGATAGCATGATTATATTTATGTTTTTATGATTGATGCATGTGAGTATTATATGTTTACATAGAAGGAACAGTTTGTTAGATACTAGCGTGTGATTATATGGTTTCATATACATGCTTATATGGTTAATGTTAATTTGCTGAATGTTTAATAGAAATATTATTTTATAATCTGATTTGATGATATTTCAAAGAAATAAAAGAAAGATAAGTATGATAAGTAACCAATCTAGATTAGAAAAAAGTAAGTAGGTAAGTAACAAGTTAACAGAGTAGTGCAGCAGAAGCGTAATGGAATTTATTTTGATGATTAGAGATATAGGAACTTAATAAGTATATTATGGATGTTGAATGTAAATAAGAAACAAAGCTTAAAATTCACGTATGAATAGTTAGAAAGACTAGTAACTAGTAATAAGTTTATAAATGAATAAGAAATCAGAAAAATAAATCAGACTGTGATATATGTGCATGATCATAAAAAGTTCAGATTAATACAAAATAGAATTAAGACCTTGCTTGTGTTTGATGCTCAAGGAATGAGCATAGTTACTTGCTGAGTTTTATAACTCACACCACAACAGTGTCTGAGTTTTGCAGGTTGGTGACCTGATCGGTCGACCACAGACATCAAAGCTTGAGGAGCCGGATAGCAGCGTTGCAGACAGCCAGTCACCAGGTCTTGGGTGGATAAGAGTCAAGTTGTTTATGAGTTTATTTGTAAAGTAATTGAGTTGTTTATAAGTTTAGTTATATAAGGTTAACTTTGTAAAAGTTTTTGTTTATAAGTATTTTCGGGCACGGAGCCCAATTATTATGCCTTGAGTTTATTGATTTGGTGTATATTATTAGTGTCGGGCCCAATAGGTTATTTTAGAGGAGCTAGACTTGATCCAGGTTGCTCGATTTTAGCAGAGGTCATGCCGAAATTTGGTTAGAGTCAGAGGCTTATGGAGTCAGGATTAGCCTGTCTCCTGCCGGTAGCATCCTTGCTTAGGCGGGATGTTACAAATACACAAGCATATAATATCTCGTTCTCTTAAGATACTTGAGAATGTGTTTCATAGCCACTTAGTGATCCAATCCTGGGTTTGACTGAAACCTACTGACTACTCCCACTGCAAAACAGATGTCTGGTCTCGTGCATAACATAACATACATGAGAATACCAACTGCTGAGGCGTATAGGATATTTCTCATTTCCTCAACATCTTGAGGTGTCTTAGGAGACTGTTCCTTTGACAAATGAATTCCATGCCGATAACGCAGATTGCCTTTCTTGGAATTATGCATCCCAAATCGAACAAGGATCTTGTCGATATAGGATGCTTGAGACATATCTAACAGTTGTTTCTTGCGATCTCAAAGTATTTGAATCCCAAGAACATAACTGGTTTTTCCATAATCTTTCATTTGGAATTGGTTAGCTAGCAAGGTTTTCACGTCTGATAATATCTTTACATTATTCCCAATGAGTAAAATATCATCGACGTATAAAACAAGAAAAACCACCTTCCCGTCAAAGACGCGCTCGTATCCACAACGCTCATCAACATTCTGCCAAAATCATAAGATTTGATCGTGGTATCAAATCTTATATTCCAAGATCGAGATGTCTGCTTAAGTCCATAAATGGACTTTTGCAGCTTGCAAACCTTTTGCTCTTGACCTTGGGCTATGAACCCCTCTGGTTGTATTATATAGATACTCTCATCAAGATTTCCATTCAGGAATGCAGTCTTGACGTCCATTTGCCAAATTTCATAGTCGTAATATACGACAATGGATAGAAGAGTGCGGATGGATTTGAGCATGGCCACTGGTGAGAAAGTTTCCGCATAGTCAACTCCATTTCTCTAGGTATAACCCTTGGCCACTAGCTTAGCCTTAAAGGTCTGTACCTTCCCATCTGCTCCCCTCTTCCTCTTGTAGATCCACTTGCAACCTATGGGTTTCACCCTATCAGGTTAGTCTACAAGTTCCTAGACTGAGTTGGAGTACATGGTCTCCATCACCAGGTTCATGGCTTTGAGTCATTCCTCTTTGTGAGAATCATCCATTACACTATGATAGGTTAATAGATCATATGTACCATTGCTAGATGAGACAACTTGTGTCTCTCAAACCCCAAGGTAGCGATCAGCTTGTCGTACAACCCTCTCATTGCCTCTAGGTGGTAGATCATTCTGATGAACTTGCATCTGACTCTCAGATGTCGAAGGTTCTATGTATTTGTCAACTGTCATTGACGATGGTGTGTTGGTCGAACCAGCAAGTAACTCGTCGAGTAACACCTTACTTCGAGGTTTGAACTCCCTCATATAGTCATCCTCTAGAAACGTAGCATTTTTCGATACAACCACTTTGTTATCATCTATACTATAGAAGAATCCACCCCTAGTCTTCTTAGGATAGCCTACAAATAGGCACACCTGAGAACGCGACTCCAATTATATAGTCTTATTTTTCAGAACATGTGCTGGACACCTCTATATGTGGAAATATCGTAAACTAGTTTAACGACCATTCCACAACTCTAAGGGATTCTTAGGAACAGACTTAGATGGAACTACATTAAGGATATGCATTGCAGTTTGCAGTGCATATCCCTATAACGAAATAGGTAGTGAGCTATAACTAAACATAGATCTCATCATGTCTAGTAGGGTTCGATTTCTCCTCTCTGTAACACTATTTTGCTGTGGTGTTCTAGGTGCTGTGAGCTGGGATACTATCTCATGCTCAACTAAGAATTCCTCGAAATATCTATCAAGGTATTCTCCTCCACGATCTGATCGTATAGTTTTGATTGTCTTACCTAACTGGTTCTCAACCTCAGCACGATACTCTTTGAAATTTTCAAAAGTACCTGATTTGTGATGCATTAGGTAAACGTACCCATATCTAGAATAATAGTCAATGAGTGTGACGACGTATTCATAACCACCTCGGGCTCTTACATTCATCGGTCCGCAAACTTCCGAATGTATTAGCTCAAGTGGTTGACTGGCTCTTATGCCTTTTCCAGTAAAAGGTCTGTTGGGCATTTTTCCTTCTAAACATGATTCACAGACTGTAAAGTTCCAAGCTTTAACTGGTTTAAGTCTCCGTTCTTTATCAATCTTTCTATCCGGTCAAGGTTGATATGACTAAGTCTAAGATGACATAGATATGTGTCATCGTGAGAAATCTTTGACCGTTTAGTTTTAGGTTTCTCAACCTTAAACATTTCAGCGTTGAGCAGTGACCTATATGTTAACGGTCTTAACACACAAGTTATTTTCTGAGTTTCATGTGCATATAGTTAATCCATTTCTACCAATAATAACCAAATTGCTATTAAAAAAACTGAATAACCATCATCCAAAAGTTTAGAAACATAAATCAAATTCCTGCGAAAACCAGGAATGAATAACACATTGTCCAAATTTAAATAACTGTTATTTGTAAAATTTAAACTAGAAACTCCCACTGCTCTTGCTGAAATGGCATCCTCTGTCCCGACCCTCATGGTGTAGTCACCTTCAGCAAGATCCCTCCATGAGTCAAGTGTTAGGGTTGGTGCTCGGAGTGCCAATTCGGATCGTATTTATGTCCGATTCATAAATACGAGCAATTGTATTTTCCATAATATTACTATTTTAGTGGTAGCACCATTGTCTTTTATACATTTATTCGATCTAATCATGATTAGATATCTGATTATGATTGGATCGAAACTGAATCTGGTTCAGTGATACGTGTATATTAGATAAAGACCCTATGATTTACAGTATAGTGCACATTTGTATTTGACATTGGGAAGCGCACTATTAGTTGTATATCCTTAAATAAAGGTTATGGTCAAGATTTACTAACACGGGTCGGTTAGTAAAATTTACTGAGACCAGTACATGTCGTATATCATAACTTGGTCCGATGGTTTATCCCAGTGAACCATGAGTCCCAGGAGACTCATATAGACATGTATGTATTTATTTGATAAGACACTGAACGACTCACTGAAGGTTTCCTAATAGATGGTACATCAACATCAATAGAAACCTTCTCGAGTTAAGCGAGCATAGTGGTCCTTCGACTTGAGATACCGCAATGGGATATATGAGTTATCCTCCACACTTTGATGGCAGTCACGTCAATGATCTATTCATGATCAGACCTCAACCTGTTCGTTGGGTGTGGACTGATGCTCATGATATCCAGTGTGTATCAAGATAAGATCCGTCAGTCCTGTGTATAGGGCATAAGCATCCAGCACGCGTTTGCGAT
Source organism: Zanthoxylum bungeanum (assembly GCA_019454045.1). Lineage (NCBI taxonomy): Eukaryota > Viridiplantae > Streptophyta > Magnoliopsida > Sapindales > Rutaceae > Zanthoxylum > Zanthoxylum bungeanum. Next base: position 150,813 of record SKCR01041013.1, read on the forward strand.
CTAGTAAATCCATGGCTGTGGTATAACTTTGGAAATCAGTTCCGAGTGTTATTTAGAGATCGTAAATTGAAAGTTGACTGTATTATACCGAACTGATTTGACGTTCTCATCCATATACCAGGTATATTATGGATGGCCTATGACGGATGGATTATACGTATGCAATGGTCTCGGCTTGTATAGTTTAGCGAGATTATCTGTGGTCGTCATAATTCATGAGTGGGTGAATTATGGACACGAAATTGGATTTTGTGACGGATAAACCTAAACTTAGAGAGTCCCACAATATGAAGTGTACTCGTTGAGCACTTGGGCAAAGCGATATGAATAATACATATTATTCATAATACTTCAACAGATTAAATGAGTTAATCTGGATCGTTTAATCGGTTAAATGATAACACATACATTAAGAGATTTTATCCGCTAATAATTATTGTGTATTTGTATTTAATATATAATACGATTAGATACACATTAATTATTCATCAAATGAGATTTTGACACATTCTATAAATATATGTATTTGTTATTTAATATAAATAAAATACATATGTGTCAATTAATTGTTTAATTATTTAATAGTTTAATAATTAAATAATTGAAATTAAAGCCTTATCCATTTATCATTATTTGAATGATACATGGTGAGATTTAATTGGAGCAAATGGCATGCATTCAATAAGCTTTATATATGTCCTAATTTGATTGGCTAATATAAAGTGTAAATGGTTTTTAATTTGATTAAATTTTACAAATGACAAAAATGCCCTATTTACTCCAATTTTCGTTCATTTATAAAGAAGAAAGAGAAATTGTTTTTTCATCTTCTTCTTTATAACCTACTGCCGAAAGAACTCAAAAGAAAATGGGTCACAAATTGTTTTGAAGATTCCATAAAGAATTGAAAGAAAATCAAGGAAAAAAGCTATGGATACAAGGGATTAAAGGTAATTCTTTATACCTTAAGCTTAGAAAATTTAGTTTCTTGTTCCTTGATGATCTAGAAATGTTATAGGGTTCTTTTAATTCTGAATTTTTGGGCTTTTGGTTGTGGATGTTGGAATTGGAAGTCATTAGCATGTGTGAAGTGTGTTTGGAAGGAATTATTGTAATTTAGTTCCAAATTATTCAATTGTTGAGGAGTTTCCATTCTAGAGTTGTTGATCCACTCTAAGATAGCCTAGAATTGTTCTAGAGTTGTTCATGTGTGGTGGGACTCATTTGGTGTTGAGATTAATTGATTTAGTCTTGAAATTTTGGATTTAAAGCATGAAAAATTAGGAATTTCGGTTTGCTGATCAGATTATGTAAAACTAGAAATTCTGGGATGTTTTTGATGTCTTATGAATGTAACGTATGTGTTTTGGGAGTTGGCACAATTGCCGGAAAGTGTTTTAGACTTGAAATAAACGAAAACGGCCAAAAATGGCGTTACCGGGTGGATTTTGAGCCAACCGGGTGATGGCTGTCCAAACAGTGAATTTGTCACTGTTCGGGCAGCCCATAAACTGCCCCAACACTATTAGAGCTGACCTGGGTAATTTCCATAAGTGTCGGGTGGTTGGTTCGGTCAAAAATACGTTTGCGTCCTTTAACGGAAAATCGATTTTCGTAAAAGTTTCGCGAAGCTTCAACTATGTTTACGTCAATATTGATATTGAATAAATGGTTTTAGGTGAAATATGAATAAATTATTCATATAAGATATTGAATAATTTATTTGGTATTTTGAAAAAGTTTTAAGATACGATTTCGTCCGAACCGCGCTTCCGCTGCGCCCCATCGCCTAAAACCCTAACAAAAATGGTATCAGAGCAGGTCTGATGCTTCATCCATTACATTACTCATGCTTGATATTTGATATATAATCCAATTTTAATGTTGGCACATGTTTGTAATCTATATATGTTTATTTACTTTTCGGTTTTTCCCTAACGGAAATTTAATTGTTAAATTAAGTTATATTTTCTATAGGTAGAATTGAATTGTTTAGAAAATGATTTAGATTAAAAATCTGCATTAGATGTATAGTATAGCTTCCTGAGGAAAATCTCCGCTTTTAAATATGGATGTAAAGTAACGTGTATTGGATACATGTTTCTTGGTCCATCTTGTTAGTACGGTTTGTGGGTATCTTTCTATAATTGCATCCGAGATCGTGCCAAAGCTGTGAGGGTGTAGGTTATAGAATTATTATCCATACCGGTTGTATATTGATACTGGACAAATTCAAGTGAAAGTGGAAATCCTGAACGTGCCAAAGCTGTCAGGACTACACTGGTAGCTTGACTATGTCATTGACAAGTTTAGACTTGATACTTGTGAACATGCCAAAGTTGTCACAGCGAGAAACGATCATGACCAAAACCAGGAGTCGCTTGCGAGTGATTGACAATGAGTTGTCTACCTAATGAATATACGTAGGCGAGATCGTGCCAAAGCTGTGAGTCGAAATATATTCATGGGATCCTACTCTCCCTATGAAATTTGATTTAATTATTGAATTCATGTTGTCCGTTGGGGATTACGGTATTACGTAAAGTAGTGGGAAACACTGCTGAACTTAAAATCCATAACTTAAGCAGTGAGTAATATTTAGGAATTTACTGCTTTCGTTTTCCTATTATTCTATATTGTTTATAGAATTATGCTTCTAATCCACTGCATAGTTTATTACTTGAATATATAGGTTTTCTGACTTTACTTATGGTTGCGTAGTTCTAGAATAGGTTCTAGAAAGACAGTAGACTTAGATATTGTTAGATTAATTGAAACTATCGGGAACTGTTGTTCTTATTTTCTTGAAAATCGAGATGGTTTGTAACTTAGTTTCTAAGTCACGATTAGGTAATCTAAATAGATATATATTTTAGGATATTATTCTAGAAAGAATAGTTTCTTATGCAGTAAGAATTGACTTGAATAGTTCATGTCTTGAGATTCTTGACTGGCATTAAGAAAACCCTTTTAGTATTTATTTGTCTTATAATGATGTTTATTGGCTTTAGTGACTTTTAGAAGTCATGTGTATGATACAATTTGTTAATCAATTATTTACAATCGTTGTGAATAATTGAACGCAAATTATAAAGCTTAAGAAAGGAAATATGTATAGTTGTGTATAGAGAATATCGATTCTCGCAATACGACAACTGTATGTATTGGATACCGGATCTCCCGTCTAATTATTTAAAATAATTTCCAATAACCGTTTTGATATTTGATGTCAGAACTAGTGACTATTGGATAGTTACTTGATCTGTATAAACAGTTGTTATATATTTTAAAACGACTAGTAGTGTCATTAATGAAAAGATAAACATTAAGAAAAATATTCGGTAAAATAAATAACTTAGAACTATGCTTTATGAGTTTTTATCACATAAGCATTGGATTCTTGTTCCTTATGGAAAATGATGGTCTGATACGAGTTCACACCACATATCATTATCCATTTAATGAATATTGTATTCAGGAAGTGATTAAATCTCATTTAACCAATGATTGTCATTAGACCACCAGATTTATTAGACTAATACATTATATGTATGTAGTTTAATGAATTGGAAATTGTCATGGATAGTTTTATGTACTTCGTAACTTAGTTAATGAATTGTCATGACTTAGTTACGCGTTTCTAATAGAGAACATGTTGAACGTCTTGAATTGTTCAAGAACTGTCAATATGTTTCTAATGAAACTCGGATAGAATATTTTGAATAGTTCAAAGGTATTTTATCTGTAGCGTTGAAAAACCGTATCTTTAGAAATTCATTGCGCATCTTTGAATTGTTCGAAGATGTTTGATATGATCAAACACATGATTTTAAGTCAATTAGTTCTAAAAGTTATTTAATGAATGTGATTCTTACTCAGTATTAAACTTCTGCGATTTCATTGTGATGGAATTGGTCAGTGGGAGTTATCGAATCTTATATGATTTGATTCGTTGATATTGAGTGTTACCGAATTGGTTTCCAATGCTTTTGGGGTTATGCTCTGTAACACTAATTCATCTCTTTATTAAGGTTCCATTGGTTTCTAAAGTTACATATATGATATGTATAGTAGAGAATTCGAATCTTGAAAAGTTTAAGATTTGAGGTTTTCTTTTGTATAATTATTATATAATTGAAAGTACTTGTGTCTCAGAGGTACGAGTGATAGGTTTATCATTTATTCTATTCAATGGAATATTATATTCTATTTGATAAAATATATTTTCTATGCTCCCGAGTAATAAAATTGTTTTGTTACTTGGTGGTTGACATTGGATGTTGACGATTGTAGAAAGGACTTGACTTAGTGAAGTCAAATGTTTGAATGAAAAACTTGTTGGGATTTCATTGTGAATTACAAGGTTAGCGCAGCGGAACGCGGAAAAACGATTTCTCCGATTTCAAAATTTTTTCTTGGAACAATTAAATAAATTTATTTATTTAATTAACCAATACTTAAATTATGAAATATAACCT